>CAUYPK010151626.1:0-65017 GCA_963574355.1 Loris lydekkerianus
GTGGCTCAGTCTGGGGTCCCAGACAATGCCCAAAGTTCTCCACACTCCTGCTCAAGCTCTCCCCAAGGCAGTTCAACTGAGTGCCAAGTCCAAAAACACCAAAACAGTTCACAGGTAAGGCCTTTCTGGTTTGCAGTCTCATTGCTGCTGGTACTTACGGCTGCCGGTGGGATTAGGTCAATGGAACACACGCAACCACTTGCCAGTTTTCCACAGTTTTTGTCCTCCTCTTGGGGTCAAGAAGTCCCTTGCTGACTCCCTGTATCCTCAAAGGGATGATTATAGGCAGATCCCACCAGCCAGAGATGCCTGGAGTCTTATCTCCCCAGACTCACCGTGTTCAGTTGCAGGGAAGCTATTACTCAGCTGCTATCTTGCTCCACCCCTCTGTTGACTTTTTTTATGTGGATTAATTTGAGTTCTCTATAGATCCTACTTATCAAGCTTTTGTCTGATTCAAAATATGCAAATATCCTTTCCCATTGTGTAGGTTGTCTGTTTGCTTTGGTTGTTGTCTCCTTAGCTATACAGAAGCTTTTCTTTGTTTCTTTTTTTTTTTTTTTTTTTTTTTCAGTTTTTGGCCAGGGCTGGGGTTGAAACCACCACCTCCAGCATATGGGACCAGTGCCCTACTCCTTTGAGCCACAGGTGCCACCCTGTACAGAAGCTTTTCAGTTTAATTAAGTCCTATTTGTTTATTTTTGTTGTTGCAATTGCCATGGAAGGGTTCTTCATTAAGTCTTTCCCCAGGTTGATATCTTCAAGGGTTTTTCCTATGCTTTCTTTGAGGATTTTTATCATTTCATGCCTTAAATTTAGGTATTTTATCCATCTTGAGTCAATTTTTGTGAGTGGGGACAGGTGTGGATCCAGTTTCAGTCTTTTACATGTGGATATCCGGTTCTCCCAGCAGCATCCCTATTCGACAAATGGTGCTGGGAGAACTAGATATGCATGTTGTTGTATGGTATGTCTATGTTCTCGTTTGGTTTATTGAAGATTAGGTGACTTAAGATGCTAGTTTCATTTCCTGGTTTTCTATTTGATTCCAAATGTCTATGTCTATGTCTCTATTTTTGTGCCAGTACCATGCTGTTTTGACCACTATCACCTTATAGTATAGCTTAAAGTCTGGTATGCTGATGCCCCCAGCTTTGTTTTTACTGTTAAGAACTGCCTTAGCTACATGGGTTTTTTTTTTCTGGTTCCAGTAATTAATAATTTTTAAAGATATTGGAGTCTTGCTCTGTTGCCTAGGCTGGAGGTCAGTGATACAATCATAGTTCACTGTAGCCTTGAACTCCTGAGCTCAAGTGATCCATGTATTTCAGACTCCCAGGTAGCAAGGATTATAGGTGCACGCCACCACACCCAGCCAATTGATCTTTCTGTGCCTCCATTTCCTCACACGTATTATGAAAATAGTAATGGCACTTTCCTGGTAGGACTGTTGTGAGGATTAAATGAGTGAATGCATGTAAAGTACTTACAATGGTGTCTGGTACATCCTAAGCACTCAGTAATCATTGCATTGCTATTATTAGCATATGTTTTCTTACAGATGGACTTCTGGGGTTTCTCTTGGATTTACTCAAGATACTAAGGGTTGGGCAGCACCTGTGGCTCAGTGAGTAGGGTGCTGGCCCCATATATCAAGGGTGGCAGATTCGAACCTGACCCTGGCCAAACTGCAACAAAAAAAGCCAAGCACTGTGGCAGGCGCCTATAGTTCCAGCTACCAGGGTGGCTGAGGCAAGAGAATCGCCTAAGCCTAAGAGCTTGAGGTTGCTGTGAGCTGTGAGGGTGACAAGGTAAGACGCTGTCTCTAAAAAATAAAATAAAATAAAATAAATTTTAAAAATAAAAATAAAAAGATACTAAGGGTTGTACTGAGAACATGGTGGTACATGAGAGCACTGTCTGACACTGATGGACTTCAAAGTTATAAGGAATGGACAAGAGAAAACAGGCCTGGAAAATCAAAGAATGAAGGCAGCATATACTATTATTCATATTACATAAAGCCAGGGAGATGTTATATGCATATGATGGATTAAAGAAGTCTCAAAAACCTGGGTGCAGTGGTTCACGCCTATAATCCCAGCACTTGGGAGGCCAAGGCAGGTGGATTGCCTGAGCTCAAGGGTTTGAGACCAGCCTGAGCCAAAGTGAGATCCTATCTCTAAAAAAATAGCTGGGCTCTGTGGTGGGCCCCTGTAGTCTCAGCTACCTGGGAGGCTGAGGCTAGAGAATGGCTTGAGCCCAAGAGTTTGAGGTTGCTGTGTGCTAAGATGCCACGGCACTCTCCCAAGGGTGACCAAGTGAGACTCTGTTTAAAAAAAAAAGTCTCAAAGAAATTGTACTTTGAGATAAAGTAGGGCCAAGTGAAATTCCTACTTCTTTTGCCATTGGCCAAGAAGATTTCATTGAGGAGATGGGATCTTAAAGGTGGAAGAAGAGGAGAATCTATTGGCTGGAGTTACTACTAACAATTAACATTAGGATGCGTTACAGGAGCCCCTGTCAAGAAAGTAAAGCTAACTCTGGATTGATAGTGTGAGTGACAGGGGTGCTGTTCATTTGGAGAGATGCTGGACTGTTATAGGCAGTGAACCCAAAGGACTTTGCTTTGTTGAAGCCCTCTAGTATAATGTTGAACACCACTTAGTATAAAGGACCTTTTATTACCACTAGTAAAAGTTTTCTTTGTAACTCTGGGCTTATTTGTATAGGTGGGAGGTCCTCTTCAGAGACAAATTAGTCTCTCTTACATAACCACATTTCATAGCAACTGCAGATAGGTTTCCTGTAAATAGATGAGCGTGTTAATGAACAGGAAGAGGTAAAGCCACTAGTAAGTGGAATCTACACACTGCTGCTGTGTGCGAGCCCATGGCTATAACTCGGTGTGCATGAAGATAGGTCAGATTGTTCTTCACCAATGACCTGATTCCTGGTCTGCCCAAGGATGTTTCCATACTGGGCTACGTCTCAGGTGTTTTTACTCACCTCCCCTGGGCATCAAGGGGGTTAATGGCAAAACCCAGGTTAGCAGGTAGCTATGTCCACAACTCTATTCTTCTCCCACCCCCACCCTGCTGATTCTCTGCCCAGAGATGGAAACTGCCAGTGGATGCAAGAGGGCAGGAGGCGGCTGCCTGAGCTTGCCCAAGTTAGCTGACTGGGCCATGCCAAAGGTGTGACTGCTGTGGGCTGGGTCCACAGGCCACCTTCAAAGAAGGAGGTCACCCATGACTCAGCCTGGGCTGTGGGAAATCAGGAAAAAAGGAGGGAGACATCTAAGACATGACCATCAATCGAATCTAGGTCTCTCATTAGAGTCCTTCAAGGTACTCCTAACAGACACCAAACCATTAATAACAATTCTCTCCAGTGACAGTATTAAGGGAGATTTCAAAATCCTTTTAAATATAAATGTCCACAATGTTTGGATGTTTTTGACAAGAAAATATACATCTTTTTTTTTTTTTTTGAGACAGAGAATCAGGCTGTCACCTTGGGTAGAGTGCTGGGGCATCATAGCTCACAGCAACCTCTAACTTGGGCTCAAGTGATCCTTTTGCCTGAGTTTTTCTATTTTTAGTAGAGACGAAGATGGGGGGGGGGGAGTGTCTTGATTTTGCTCAGGCTCTTCTCCAACTCATGAGCTCAAATAATCCACCAGCCTCAGTCTCCTAGATTGCTAGGATTACAGGCCTGAGCCATCACCCTGAGCGAAAATGTATATCTTTTATGAGCAGAAAAAGAGAGAAATATTGAAATAGGCTCAGCGCCTGTAGCTCAGCAGCTAAGAAGCCAGCCACATACACCAGAGCTGGTGGGTTCAAACCCAGCCCAGGCCTGCCAAACAACAAAGACAACTACAACCAAAAAATAGCCGGGAGTTGTGGCGGGTGCCTGTAGTCCCAGCTACTTGGGAGGCTAAAGCAAGAGAATCGCTTAAGCCCAAGAGTTTGAGGTTGCTGTGAGCTGTGACGCCACAGCACTCTATCCAGGGTGACATAGTGAGACTCTTTCTCAAAAATAAAACAAAACAAAACAAAAGAGACAGAGAAATATTGAAATAAATAGATAAAACACAAATTTAAAAGGTATTTCCCATTGGGCATAGTGGCGCACACCTGTAATCCCAGCACTTTGGAGGTCAAAGTGAGAGGATTGCTTGAGGCCAGGAGTTTAGGACCAGCCTGTAAGACCCCATCTCCACAAAAATTAAAAAATTTGCCATGTGTTGGCTCAGCGCCTGTCGATCAATGGCTTAGGGCATCAGCCACATACATGGGAGCTGGCGGGTTTGAATCTGGCCTGGCCCTGCCAAACAATGACAACTACAACCAAAAAATAGCTGGGCATTGTGGCAGGCACCTGTAATTCCAGCTACTTGGGAGGCTGAGGCAAGAGAATTGTTAAGGCCAAGGGTTTGAGGTTGCTGTGAGCTGTGATCCCACAGTACTCTGCCCAGGGTGATAGCTTGAGACTGTCTCAAAAACAAAACAAACAAACAAACAAAAAAAACCAGTAGCCACATGTGGTGGCTCATGCCTATAGTCCCAGCTACTTGGGAGGCTGAGGTGGGAGGATCGCTTGAGCCCAGGAGTTTGAGGTTGCAGTGAGCTATGCTGATGCCTGTACACTCCAGCCTGGGTGACAGTGAGATCCTACCTCCAACAATACAATAAAAAATAAAAATAAAACAAAATTTAGTCTTCCTATTTCCAGATAATTTGTCAGTGGAGCACAAAAGATTTTAAAATATGCTTACCATTTGAAATAGTAGTCCCATTTTAGAAATTTATCTCAGGAAAATAATAAGAAATATATGCAAAGATTTAGCTTTAAAAATATTCATTCCATACTTTTATAACCTAAGCAAAACTAACCATAGGGCATTGGTTAAATAAATTGTGGTATAATCACACTGTGGGATATTGCCTGGTTATTTTAAATGATATTAGGTAATACTTGTGATGACATGGGTAATGTCCCAATAATTTTATTAGAATACAAAATAGGACTCCAAATATGTGTTCTTTATGATACTATGTACACAGAACAAAAGACTGACAGACGGCGGTGCCTGTGGCTCAGTGAATAGGGTGGTAGGTTCAAACCCAGCCCCGGCCAAACTGCAACAAAAAAATAGCCAGGCATTGTGGCAGGTGCCTGTAGCCCCAGCTACTTGGGAGGCTGAGGCAAGAGAATTGCCTACGCCCAAGAGCTGGAGATTGCTGTGAGTTGTGACGCCACGGTACTCTACCGAGGGTGACAAAGTGAGACTATGTCTCTAAAAAAAAAAAAAAAAATTTACAGAAGAAACATGAAAATGTTATTAACAATGGTTATTTCTGAGATTGTAGGTTTTTTTTGTTTTGTTTTGTTTGTATTGTTTTTTAAGACAGATTCTCACTATGTTGCCCTAGGTAGAATGCCGTGGCATCACAGCTCACAGCAACCTCAAACTCTTAGGTTTAAGAGATTCTCTTACCTTAGCCTCCCAAGTAGCTAGGACTACAGGCATGCACCACAGTGCCTGGCTATTTTTTTTTTTTTTTGTAGTTGTCATTGTTATTTAGCAGGCCCAGGTCGGGTTTGAACCCGCCAGCCCCGGTTTATGTGGCTGGTGCCCTAACCACTGAGCTACAGGCGCTGAGCCTGGAGGTTATTTTTATTTTGTGTTGTTTTTCTAAAATTTTCAAGGATTCTATTTCATGTATTACTTTTTAGTGATATTGTAAAATAATTAAGATTTAAAAAATAAGAAGTTTGTTGGGATGACAGATCCTAAGAAAAGAGTAAGCTTCATAGCCACCATGCATCGAGCACCAGAGTTGTGTAGACTTTACAGCACAATCTCTGACTTACAACATCCTGCAATGGTGGCAGGAGGGACTGTTGTCCCCATTTACAGATGAGTAAAAGAGAGGATAAGAGACTTTCAAGATCCCACAGCATGGGCCTGGTGCAGGGGTTCATACCTATAATCCTAGCACTTTAGGAGGCTGAGGCAGGAAGATCCCTTGAGCTCACGGTTCAAGACTATCCTGGGCAAGAATGACAGCCTGTTTCTACTAAAAATAGAAAAAATAAGCCACGTGTGGTGGTAAGAACGTGTCATTCCAGCTACTCAGCAAGCTGAGGCAGGAAGATTGCTTGAACCTAAGAGTTTGAGATTACTGTGAGCTATGCTGATGTCACAGCACTCTAGCCTAGGCAACAGAGGGAGATTCTGTCTCAAAAAGAAAAAAAAAAAAAGATCGCACAGTATGTTCTTGAACCCTGACTTGCCTCAACAGAGTTGGGGGCAAAGGACAACTCAGTCCCACCATAGTGTGGAGATGTGGATGGAGGTCTCCCACTCCCTTTGCTTGGGCTTGGCTTCATGCCTCTCCCCTCAGCCCGGTCAGACCTGTACCTGAGCACTCGCAAGGTGGGGCTCACATTCATCTCCAAGTTGTCCCCCACTGACTTGCTGACATCAGCGTTGGCAGTGCCCATCTCTGGGCACAGGAGCAGCTGCACACTCAGGATGCCTCCAACACCAAGGTTTGCACATCTCAGATACCAGCCCACCTCCTTCTGCCCAGATGGTGCTCTGACATTCAGCTCTCCCCTGCCTGCTTTCTGTCTCTTGGAGAATGTGCCCAGAGGCAAATTGGCACCAAGATTCACATTCACTCCTGTTCCCTGCAACCTCCTGAGCAACTGGGGGGTCTTGGCTACCACCCAGCTTCAATGCCTTAGGTCTGGATTTCTCAAAGGGAGTCTTGGGAGGTCCTCTGAATTGGACCCTTCTGGGAGACGTGCAACGTCAAGGCTATAAGAGAAAAAGGTGGTCAGAGTCATGAGGGAAAGTGTGCTAGACACTTTAAAAAAAAATGGATGGAGTGGAGAAATGGTTCGAAATTAGACTGATGACAAGGCAGGTGGTGGAATCCTGTTAATTTTCTTTTCTCTTTTTCATTTGTTAGGGTTGTTCTAATATAGTACTTATGTAATTTAAAAAAATTGATCTTGAGGGCCAGGCACAGTATCTCACACCTGTAATCCCAGCACTTTAGGAGGCTGAGGTGAGGGAATTGTTTGGGGCCAAGAGTTTAAGACCAGCCTTGGCAACATAGTGAGATCCATTTTTTTTTTTGAGACAGAGTCTCACTTTGTTACTTTAGGTAGAGAGCTGTGGCGTCATAGCTCACAGCAACTTCAAACTTCTGGGGTTAAGTGATTCTCTTGCCTCAGCCTCCCAAGTAGCTGGAACTACAGGGGGCCTACCTCAATGCCAGGCTATTTTTAGAGATGGGATCTTGCTCTGGCTCAGGCTGGTCTCAAACTCAAGAGCTCAGGTGATTCACCTGCCTCGGCCTCCCAGAGTGCTGGGATTATAGGTGTGAGCAACCTCGCCTGGCCTGGAGATCCCATCTTAAACAAAAAATTTTTTTTAATTAGCTGAATGTGGTGGTATAGTCCCAGCAACTCGGAAGTCTGAGGCAGGAGGATTATCCGAGCCCAGGAATTCAAGGCAGCAGTAAGCCGTGATCAATTAGCATCAATGCCCTCTAGCCTAGTTGGCAGAGTGAGACCCTGTGTCTAAAAATAAATAAGTAAATTTTGAGTTCTTACAATATGGAAAATAAAGCTACATAGAAATTTCTTTGAACCTCTCAATAGTTAAAACACCCAATTGCTCTGATAAGAGAGTAATGCCAGAGCCAGCTTAGTTATCTGTCTGACTGGACAAACACCATTTTAAGGTGCTGACATCCCCTAATGAAGCCAGTAGCAATCCCTTAAACAAACAACCATCAATTAAGAGAGATGTGTCATCTAAGATGCAATGTCCAAATGTGGTGACAAATGAGGAGCACTGTGCTGAAGACATACTGGAGGCTTCCACATTCAACAGGGATGACGCTGAACACCTATAGGTAGACATGGTGGAATGACTCCAGGAATCCATTTGAACAGCTTTACTGAGATACTATACTATGCTATCACACACTATACAATTCACCTGCTGAAAGGGTACAGTTTGGTGGCTTTCATTATATTCACAGAGTTGTGCAACCATCACCACAATCAATTTTATTTTATTTATTTATTTTTTTGAGACAGGGTCTCACTTTGTCACCCTCAGTAGAGTGCTATGGTGTCACAGCTCACAGCAACTTCAAACTCTTGGGCTCAAGCCATTCTAGGCCTCAGCCTTCCAAGTAGCTGAGACTACAGGCAACTGCCACACACAATGAATTTTAAAACATTTTCACCACCCCCAAAAGAAACCTGGTTCCCATCCCTTCCTTACTTGCCTCCCATCCTAGGCAACCATTAATCTATTTTCTGCCTGTGTGGATCTCCCTATTCTGGACCGTTCACATCAGTAGGGTCGTACAACATGTAGTCCTTTGTGACTTTTCATTTAGCATGATGTTTTCTAAGTTCATTTATGGTGTAGCATATATCAGTATTTCATTTCTTTTTAGCATCAAATAAATATTCCATTAAACAGATAAACCACGTTTTGTTTGTACATTCTTCAGCTGATGGAAATTTGACTTATTTCTACTTTTTTACCATTATGAATAATGCTGCTATGAACATTCATTGTTGAATGCCTACACTTAGGACTAGGATTGCTGGGTCAGACATTAACACTATATTTAACTTTTGAGGAACTGCCAGGTTGTTTTCCAAAGTGGCTGCACCATTTTACATTCCAACCAGTAATATATGAGGTTCCAATTTTCCCACATCCTTACCAACATTTGCTATTATGTGATTTTTTTTTTATAACAGTTTCTTCTTCCTCTTCTTCTTCTTCTTCTTCTTCTTCTTCTTCTTCTTCTTCTTCTTCTTCTTCTTCTTCTTTTTTTTTTTTGTAGAGACAGAGTCTCACTTTATCGTCCTCAGTAGAGTGCATGGCGTCTCAGCTGATAGCAACCTCCAACTCCCAGGCTTAGACGATTCTCTTGTCTCAGCCTCCCGAGTAGCTGGGACTACAGGCATCCACCACAAGGCCCAGCTAATTTTTCTATTCAGGCTGGTCTGGAACTCCTGAGCTCAAGTGATCCTCCCACCTGGGCCTCTGGGAGTGCTAGGAGTACAGGTGTGAGCCACTGTGCTCAGCCACTCCCACCTTCATTTCTAAGGTTATTTTAGCTATTTTGTGCCCCTTGAAATTCTGTACAAAATTTAGGACAAACTTTTTCAAGAAGTCAGCTGGGATTTGGATAGGGATACATTAAATCTGTAGATCAACTTGGAGAGTATCATCATCTTAAGAACATTAAAGGGATTTTGAAAAGTATAAATTGCAAGGACAAAGAAATTGAGAGAAAAAGCAGATTAAGAAGGAGCAGATGTCTTGGCTGAGCAATAGAAGCTGCAGCCTCATACCTGCAGAAAGGAACAAGTAGGGCACAGGCAAGTCAGGGAGGTGCTGGGTGCGGACACAGGATGCCAAATCAGGTGCAGAGCTGAATGGGAGGATGGGCTGAAAATCTATTACGAGCAGCTGGGCCTTCCAGGCCCCCACTCCCTCAAGGTCTTGTTGACAGCTTTTCCCCAAGAAACCAGAGGTTTGCTCTTTTCTAGAGCAGCACTCTCAGTGGTCAATGAACAACTGGGTAAGGTCTACGAACTGTTACTGACCTCAGTAAGATAAGAACAAGGAGTAAGAATATGTGTTCAGAATTTGTACAGAAATTTGACACTACCTCAACATTCAAGTGTAAGATTAGTGGATTCTTCTTCCCGAACCAGATACAAGCCAGGGTGAAGGTCTGAACTCCCAGGTGAGTCATAGGTGGTATGTGATATGGACTAATCACAGGCAGTAGGTCCCTGACAGATTTGGAACAGGAAATTGCTCCTCCCCCTTGGACAGTCTCAGAAGTGCTGCTCTGAGGGCTTGGCTGTGTGGCGTGGGGACAGGTGGAGGCCCCTGGCTGAAAACCTTACTTAGAATTTTTTTTCTAGAGCAAAGTACATAAAGTTTTATGTCAAAAGAATTCACCCAGTGAGCAGTATAATAAATGAGAAACAATTCACCTACCCCAAGGCAAATCAGTGTGAACTTTCAGAACTGGAGTTCAGAGAGAAGAATCTAAAAACTTTCAGCCATAAGA
Organism: Loris lydekkerianus; assembly: GCA_963574355.1. Taxonomy (NCBI): domain Eukaryota; kingdom Metazoa; phylum Chordata; class Mammalia; order Primates; family Lorisidae; genus Loris; species Loris lydekkerianus. Next base: position 10,143 of record CAUYPK010151626.1, read on the forward strand.
TTTAAAGGATGGGGAATTGAAATGGCATCAGATATCACCACAGCCACACTAGAAGCTAGAATTCTATACTCAACTGTGTTTTCAACCAAGTTTTCAATCATGTTAGCACACAAAATTTTACTTCCTTCATTCACTTTCTTAGGGAGTTGCTGGAAGAAGGGCACCAACCAAAACCAAGAGGAAAAAAAGACATGGAATCTGCAGGACTGTGGGTGGACTTGCTTCAGTGCTAAGAACAGAAGGGAAAGGAAGAAAGAGACAGAGAGAGGGAAGGAGAATGAATTGAATTAAGTGGATGAGAGGACTATGCAGACATTTGAATCCCTGGCTCCAACCCCTTCTGAGGCCCAGCTGCAATCTTGTCCTTCAGTTTTGTGAGACACACGATATGTATGTAATACATTGCTCTTCTTGCTTAACTAGTTCACCATGGATGTCAGTCACTTGCAACCAAAAGGTTCCTCCTCTTATCTTTGCTACTAGAGGAATCAGAACCAGAAGCCTCAGTATTATCTGGGAGCTTGTTAAAATGGAGAGAGTCTCGGATCTCTCCCAGCCCTACTTAACCAGAATGTGCATTTTAACAAGATTCTGAGGTGATTTATATACACATTAAAGTCTAGGAACCGCTGTCCTGGCTGAGCACCCGTAGGTCAATGGTTAAGGTGCCGCCCCCGTGCACCGGAGGTGGTGGGTTCAAACCAGCCCTGGGCCTGCTAAACAAACAAACAAACTAACAAACAACAACAACAAAAAGAAACTCTGTCCTTATCCGGGATAACATGCAAGATACCCAGCAAGGGATTGTGGCAATGATAGTGATACTAAAGATGATTACGATTGGACTAGAAATATTTTGGAATTACAATCTCAGGAACAGTTCCTAGGACCGTGGCAAATGGTGTCCCCAAACCAAATTAAAAAATAAGCACACAGCTAAAAAGGCAGAAAGCACATGTATACCAGGAAACAGGTTCCGCTTTACTCCAAGAACCTGTCAGGTTAGTCAGCCCAGGTGTCTATGTTGGAATCCCTTAAGAAAAGCCCCTCTTAGGTGTGGCAATTGGCTGTCAGTAGAGACAGACACTCAGGTCGGGATGACACTTGGCTGGGAGAATGCCGAGCTAAAGTTACCTTGGTCAGCAGAGCAAGCATTCTGCCACTGCGCTCAGGAAGTAGGTCAGGAGGAAATATCCTGTGTGAGTGGCTCCTAATTGCTTTTTCAGGCAGAAACCTGTGGCGGACGGGACTGGGGGTGGAAGGGGAAAGGGAATGAAAGGAGGCTGGGGGCCTGCTGCGGGGGTGCAGATAGGAAATCACATCCTCGTTCTTGGCATGACCAAGGCTGCCTCTCACGTAGTTTTCCTGGCTTCAGTCCTTTGGCATTCAGCCGCCACCTCTGTTCTGGGGGTTTCATTAACTTGCTTTTCTTCTTTTCTTTTCTTTTTTTTTTTTTTTTTGAGACAGAGTCCTGCTCAGTTGCCCTCAGTAGAGTGCCATAGCATCATAGCTCACAGCAACCTCCAAGTCCTGGGCTTAAGCGATTCTCTTGCCCCGGCCTCCCCAGCAACTGGTACTACAGACACCTGCCACAACACCAGGCTATTCTTTTTTTTTTTTAGAGACAAAGTCTCACTCTTGCTCAGGCTGGTCTCAAACTCATGAGCTCAGGCAATCCACCTGCCTGGGCTTCCCAGAGTGCTAGTATTACAGGTGTGAGCCACTGCCCCTGCCTCCGTTGACTTTCCAATGTGAGCAAATTTTAATGGAAGCTGAGATTTTAAAGGAAAAAGGAAATGTGCTTATAGAGAGCTGATGTCCTGACTCGGTCCATAGCATCTATCCAGTGTGCTATGGATACAGCATGACCACCCAAGGTCTGGGTCTTCCCTAAGGGCTGTTGGCATTGCTTTCCGATTACTTGTGAGTTGCATGGCACTGTGCTCAATCCATATGAGTTTTTATAAAAGACAGAAGCAAACCAATCTTCCAAGAATTTACACGTAGGCTCAGTGCCTATATATCAGAGCTGGTGGGTTCGAACCCAGCCTGGGCCTGCCAAACAACAATGACAATTATAACCAAAAAATAGTCAGGCATTGTGGCGGGCACCTGTAGTCCCAGCTACTTGGGAGGGTGAGACAAGAGATTTGCTTAAGCCCAAGAGTTTAAGGTTGCTGTAAGCTGTGATGCCACGCCACTCTACCCAGGGTGACAGCTTGAGACTCCGGTCTCAAAAAAAGAAAAAAAGAAAAAGAAAAGAAACGGGTGGCGCCTGTGGCTCAAGGGAGTGGGACACCGGCCCCATATACTGGAGGTGGTGGGTTCAAACCCGGCCCTGGCCAAAAACTGCAAAAAAAAAAGAAAGAAAAAGAAAAAGAAAAACAAGAATTTACACGTAGAATCCCCAGTCCTTTAGAATGTCTAGAGCAGGTGTCCTCAAAATTTTTAAACAGGGGGCCAATTCACTGTCCCTCAGACCGTTGGAGGAGGGCTGGACTATAGTAAAAAAACCAAAACAAAACTATGAACAGATTCCTATGCACACAGCACATATCTTATTTTGAAGTAAAAAAACAAAACAGGAACAAATACAAGCACACCACCTCATGTGGCCCGCGGGCCGCAGTTTGAGGACTCTTGGCCTAGAGGAATCGTGTCCCAGTCAGTAATAACCAATTCCACCATCATCCAATGGCTGTCTTTGGGAAGGCCAACCATGGTTATCAACTTTATAGTCACCACTGCAGCAATAAAAACCAATTATCAACCTCAAATAATATCAAACACTTGATAACATGCTTATTACCTACCAGACACTTTTTTTTAGAGACAGAGTCTCACTTTGTTGCCCTCAGTAGAGTGCTGTAGAGTCACAGCTCACAGCAATCTCGAGCTCTTGGGCTTAGGCGAGTCTCTTGCCTAAGCCTCCCAAGTAGTTAGGACTACAGGCGTCTGCCACAATGCTCAGCTATTTTTTGGTTTAGTTCTCGTTGTTTGGCAGGCCCGGGCAGGATTGAACCTGCCAGCCCTAGTGCAGGTGACTGGCACCCTAGCTGCTGAGCTACAGGCGCCAAGTCTTCTAAGTACATATTTTAAAGCATTTAGTTCTCACAACAATTTCATGAAGTTTAATATAACTTCAACCCCCATTTTTACAGATGAGAAGGCTGAGGCATAAAGAGATTAAATAAGGCAGAATTAGGAATCAAATCTAGGTAGTCTGACTCCAGAGCTCCCATCCTATAACTGTTGTTTATTCATTTATTCATTCATTTATTTGAGACAGGGTCTCACTGTGTTGCCCTGGCTAGAGTGCAGTGGCATCATCATAGCTCACTGCAACCTCCAACTCCTGGGCTCAAATTATCCTCCGACTTACAGACACTTGTGTCCAAACCTGGATATTTTTCTAATATTTTGTAGAGATGGAGTCTTGCTATGTTGCTCAGGCTGGTCTTGAACTCCTTATCTCAAGAGATTTTCCTGGCCTCAGCCTCCCAAAGTGCTTGGATTATAAGCATGAGCCACTGAACCTGGCCAACCATTGTGTTAAACTGTGGCACAGGGGCAGCTTGGTGGACAGGGTGTCAGTGACAGCTTTCCTGCTAGCTAATCCAAAGTTCAAGCATAACAAGTTATCTGACTTTAGCTAAATAACTCAAAGGTGACAGGATGAGGTGTAAGAACAGAGGTATCAGAGGTGAAAGATCTGGATTCTACTCCTGCTACTGCCAGCTAGAAAAGAGGGGCACTGATGCTGACTGAATGCAGAGCACTTGTCAGGTTGACATTTAATCTTCCCAGCCAGACTGTGTGATCTTAGGCAAGTCACCGTCCCTCACTGGGTCTCTGTTTCCTTATATGTAAGGTGGAACAGAAGATTTCAGGGTTTTGTTTTTTTTTTTTAATTAAATCTAGGAAAGGCTTACTGAAGAGTTACTGCATGTACAAGGTGCTATAACTGGTGCCAAGGGGGTCACAGAGATGAATAATGTATAGACCCTGGCTTTGCAAGGCTCGCAGTCCACTTCTCTTCTCCATGTTGTAAACCCTTGTGAGTTGAGCAAGGCATTATTATTTCCCTTTTTTTACAAATTAGGAAAAATGATGTTTGAATGTGGAAGGTCACACAATTCAGTTGTAGCCAAAGTTTGACCCTAAATTGACCTCTACTCTGGAGCTCTTTCTGCTCCCAACTGTCTTACTTATTTTATTTTATTATATTTTTTGAGACAGAGTCTCACTTTCTTGCCACCAGTAGAGTGCTGTGGCATCATAGCTCACAGCAACCTCAGACTGTTCAGCTCAAGTGATCTTCTTGACTCAGTCTTCTGAGTAGCTGGAACTACATGTGCCCAGACCACAATGGCCGGCCATTTTTAGAGACAGGGTCTTTTCTTGCTCAGGCTGGTCTTGAACTAGTGAGCTCAGTGATGCACCTGTCTCAGCCTCCCAGAGTGCTGGGATTACAGGTGTTAGCCAATACACCTGGCCCTATCCTTCCTCATCTTGTAACCCAAAACTACAAAGTCTACTTTGAGTTCCTAAATTCCCATAGTTGTTTTGTACCACCCTCCTGCTATACCCATCTTGACTACCCCCAACACACACACAGAGCACTGGACACCCCAAAGACACACTGTCAGTGCAGTCAAGTGAGGAAAATCAGCCCCCTCTGGAAGCCCTTCTCTCTTGCCCAAAGTTTGAAGCTCAAGGCTAGGGCAGTGAAGGTACTATGAGCAAAGGCACACTTACCATATGCATGATGACTCACTGTCCCTTTTGCTGACTTGGAACTGAGGCCTCCTGCCCCACCAAGCAATTACTGGTGAACAGGAAGCCCTTAGCTAAAGATGAGGTCAGTCTGGGGACTGAGAGCACCGCTCACGCTGGTAGACGTACCTTCCACTTCTGTGGGCTCCCCAAGGGCAACCAGCCTAGTGCCCTGCACACAGTTGGCACTTAATATGACTTTGCTGGTTCAGCACAGCAGAAGCATGGGGTTGCTAGGCAGGGACATAATATGTGGGTCTAGAGTCTGAAGGAAATGACTTCAACACCCCCTTGTTTAGCAGAACTGGGCTGGCTCTGATGAGGAGAACCACAACTCTGGAAGTCTGCTCTTTAAAGAATCCTGTGTTATCAAATTCACTTCTGCAATCTGTCCCAGGAACTTCCTTTTCTGTGCCCTAAGTTAGAATAGAGGAAGAGGCATGCCATCCCAGGCCTTTTTTGAAGTGGTGTAAGGGTGCAAAAGGACTTTAGAAATCATTTAATCTAAACTTCTCCGGGCCACACTTCCGAAGCATTCCCGAGAGACACTCTTCCTATGGCCATTACATCTCCTCTTTGGCAACAACCTGCTCCCAAGGCAATAGTCAGAAGAAACAAAAACTCCTGTGAGTTTTCAGGAACCAAGGACACTGTTACTCATCAATATCTATTTGATCTTCTTTTAGGATAGTAAAATTTTTGACTGCACACATGACCACCTAGCTAATGTCAACATTTTCTAGTCTCTCTTGCAATATGGCCATATGAACAAGGTCTTAGAGCAGTTGTGCCCCTGAAGGAAGGCATGCCCCTTCCCTATCCTCTCCTTCCTTTCTCTCCTGGCTGGAATATGGATGCTGTGGCAAGCCATATGTAAAAGGCAAATATCCTAAGAGCAGAGCAACAAGCTAGAAGGAGCCTGGGTCCCTAACATTTGTACAGCCACCATATTATCCTTGGACTGTTTGCACTAAGACTGTAACACACAGGAGAGAAATTATATATATATATATAGATAGATAGATAGATAGATAGATGGATATAGATAGATATAGATATATCTCGTCAAGACATTCAACTATTTACAAATTCCACTTCAAACAAAAACACCGTGTCAAAAACACTGTTGTCAAAAGTTGATACCAGACTAGTGTATTAGAGGTCCATAAACTCACTCTAGCCAGCTTCATGCAGTAGTGACACTAGTCAGGCAGGTGAAACTGTACCCATATCCTCAGCATAGCAGCTGTCAATTTAGCTGTTATGGCTTACTAATATTCTAATTGTGCCAGTCAATATGGGAAGACTGTTTCTTTGCAATTTATTTTATTCTTTGGTATTTTAAATATATTCATTTTAGAAATAAGATGAAAATATAAAAGATGAACAAAAATGTATTAATAAAAATAAAAAGATTTGCTCTATATAATTTAGATTCAGTTAAAAGGCTGTTAAGAAGGCCATAGGTTCCTTATCCCTGCCCTAGACTATACTGAAAGTGGTCTCTAAACACAATCAAACTGGAGATTAGTCTTGGCTTCATTATTTTAAAGCCCCATAGCTGCCTTCTACAGGTACAACAAAATACAATAAGCACAACACCAGCACAAAAGGCACAATCAACAAATCTACTCCCCAAACCATATCACAGACCTCTTGACACAACTGGAGACCATGGAAAACCAACGCAAAATCCGATCATTCATTCCTCTGAAGATGCACACATTCACAAACACACACATATGCACCCTAAAATGGAAATCTATCTGAGCTCAAGCCTTGTAAACTGGGAAGCCACAAGTTGGAACTATTATAAAATATGCTGCCATGTGAGAAACAGAGACTTTATCCATTCTATGAAGAGAATCAAGAATCAGGTAAGCTCATAAACCCTGTCCACTCCTGTTGACAACAGTGAAAAACATGAATGCTGCTTCTACTCTTAAGACTTCACACACACACACTCATATCACATACATATCAATTTGCTTTGGAGGGGCTACAAATCAGAGCAGAACAAATAGAAAGGAAGCCAATCTAGGTGCAACAAGTTATGACTTATCTAACTTTGCAAAAGCATACTCATTTTATGTGTAAGTCAAAATATTGCAGACTTCCAGGATCCTTTGAACAGGTTTACAAATGAGAAGGACTGACATTTTATGAAATCGTTAACACTTCAGGTAAGCTGACTTTGCCAATTCCAATGGAATGCCCTTTCCCCTGTCAAAAAACCTAAGTTTACATTGATACTTCAACAAAAGTGACTTGTTTTATTCACCTTAAAGAATTAAAAAAAAAACAAAAACAGACATGGTGGTGTGTACCTAGTAGTCCCAGCTACTCAGGAAGTTAAAGGCCAGAAGTTTGAGGCCTGCTTTGGCAAAAAAGAAAAAATAGAAGAAGAAAAACACACACACATACTGCTTAGACTAGAGATTTTTCAAACCAATTTGTTTAAAGACTATCAGAAGGGCCAGGCATGTTGGCTCACATCTATAATCCTAGCACTCTGGGAGGCCATGGCGGGTACACTGCCTGAGCTCACAGGTTCGAGACCAGCCAGAGCCAGAGTGAGACCTCGTGTCTAAAAAACTAGCCGGGCATTGTGTAGTCCTAGCTACTTAGGAGGCTGAGACAAGAGAATTGTTTAAGCCCAAGAGTTTGAGGTTGCTGTGAGCTATGACACCACAACACTCTACTGAGGGCAACATAGTAAGAACTCTGTCTTAAAAAAAAAAAAAGAAAAGAAAAAGAAAAGAAAAAGACCCAGAAATTCCACCCAGCTGGCTAACTGCATACTCCTCAGTAGCACGCACACTCTCTTATCACAGAAAAACCTAGTCGCTGAACAAAATACCCACAAGCTCCCTGCAGCCACAAGGCCACACCACTACAAAGCAAAGGGAGGGACAAGATGAAGGGCAGGCAACAGGCTCTGCCTCAGGAAATGTGAGAGGGCAAGTCATTCAAACACCACGGGGTCTTCACAGCAACTTCCATGCCCCATGAAGGCAATGCAACGTCCTGTGTTTTCCCCTGAGAGTCTGAATAAAGCAGCATGATCTCTTGGGCTATTCTTAGGCAGAGAAAGAGAAAGAGAGGGAAAGTGGAGAAACTTGAATCCAAAAGGGGTAGAAGCCATTAAAAAGTGGACCTTACACACCCGGTCACATTCATTGGAACATCTGAGTACTTATGTGCTAGATTATTCATGTACTTGGGATTTTAAATATTAAAAATATACAGGCTGGGTGCAGTGACTCACACCTGACATCCTAGCACTCTGGGAGGCTAAGGCGAGTAGATTGCTTGAGCTCACGAGTTCAAGACCAGCCTGACCAAAAGCAAGACCCCACCTATACTAAAAATAGAAAAACTGAGGCAAGAGGATCGCTTGAGCCCAAAGGTTAGAGGTTGTTGTGAGCTATGACATCATGGCACTTACCCAGGGTGACAGCTTGAAACTATCTTTAAAAAAAAAAATAAAAAAAATAAAAAAAAATGTGTATATATATATATATATATATATATATATACACACACACACACACACATATATATGTATATATAATATCACATACATATATAAATATGCGATAAAATCTAGCAAAATGTTTATGGTATAATATAGTGAGTATACACACTATAAAATTCTTTCACTTTTCCCATATGTCTGAAATGTTTCATAATAAAAATTGTAGAAAGTGAAGGAAAGCTAAGTTGCAGTTTTAAAAAGAAGGAAAAAATTCCTTGCCTTGTTGTCCAAGAGCTAGCAGACCATTCCATGCGCATGAAGAGAGACATCATGGGGCCAGGTTTCTTCACTGATACCCCAGTGAAGATAAATAGCCTAGAATGACACAAGTTCTTCAGCTTGAGTAACAAAAAAAATCCAAGAGAAACAGGTTTAGGGAGAGAAGAGAAATCTGGTTTTACACAGGTTGAGTTTGGCTGGGCTACTTCTAAAACGCTGAGGTGGACTTTGGTCATATAAATTTAATTGAGGAATGCCTCAGACCCCACTAACCCTGAAGATCTTGGGAAGGTGTGAGGAAGACCTTAGGAAGGAACTGAAACATCTGACAAGCTGGTTCAATCTGGAAGCCTTCGCTGAACGTTTAGCTGTTTGTCTGCAAGACTTACCAAGTAAGAAAACCGAATATGGCTATGAGTTTACTAATGGAGGTTATGTATGCTTCAGGGATTTACAGATTTGTGTACCTATCAACTATTAAAGGCAGGGACACCAGCTGAAGCTGGAAACACTCTGATGGGCCACATATCTGTGATTCTCATAGCAATTCAGATTGGGGTGATGGAGATTCCAAGCTATATTCTTGGAAACTCCTCCTCCCCTTAACAGAAAGGTGCTGCCCGCCAGCCTCAGGCAAGCCTCTCACACCCTCTGGGAAAGAAGGGACTGAGGAGCTTCCTTTCTAGCACCATGGTGGGACTGACCAAAGGTAGCCCACACAACTCTTGGCTACTTTTTAATCTGTCTCCGCCTGGCTCACCAGGTGTGTTCGAAAGCCTGACTCCCTGACCAGAGGACATAGCTTTTGAAATCTCAGGAATGTCACTTGGGAACAAACCTGACCACCCTAAAAAAGGAAGAAAAACTGAACTGCCCTGAACAGAAACAAGTTGCCTTTTACGGCAAATCTGCAAGCCTATCTGAAAATTCCAGTCACTTACAGCATTCCTGCCCCTACCATGGACCCACCAGGCCAGAGTGGAGCCCTCCAGAAGCTGCGTGCCCTCCGCAGCACACAGCACACACGTTACCTCGCTAAACAAACAAGGGATGTCTTTGTCTAAATTTTAAAAAAGAACCTGTCTCACAGGCTACGATTACATCAGCAGAGCACTCTCATTCTCGGCATCAATCCGGGCTGCTCCAGTGGCTTTGAAGCGCCCCAGTGCGCAGCGCCTTTGATCTTGTGGTTCTCGCCCCAGGCAAAGCTGATACCATCATGCGGCGCCCACACGGGGATCTGAGATCCGGGTCTAGATCCAGCGGCCAGCACAGCACCCGCCTCACCCTCACCCGTTCTACCCCCAGCCAGGGCTCCATCCAGGACCCAGCCTCCAGACCCAGCTGCCAGTGTGTGTGCACCCAAGCGCACACCCTATGGCTATGGAGAGTGGGGGCTGTCCCTTTGAAGGGGACATTGCTAAATACCTGTGGGAATAGCCTTGAGATTATGTTTTTTTTAAAAAATTCTTATCTTTTAGAGATACTAAAATATTTATAAGGAAAAAATGATAAGGCTGGTTTTGCTTCAAAATAGTATGGGGGTGTAAATAAAACAAGTGGGGTGAGATGCTGAAAATTGTTGGGTGATGGTGAGGAGTATACAGAGGTACAGCGTGTACATTACACCCTTCAGAGTACTCCAGTGTGCATGTAACATTCTATAATAAGAGCTTGGAAAAAAAAAAAAACTAACCTCTAACCCTTTTCTATTTTTAAAGTTTATTCCTTACAGACTTTTAATTTAAGAAGAAAAATGCTATTTGAGACTGTATAGCGTTGAGGGTAGATCTCATGTGACTCTCCTAATGTGTGCCCAGGATAGTCACTGGAGCTACTGGAGAGTTATGACTCCACAGACCCAGCTTCTGAAGGGGGAAGGGTGTTAGTATCACCCCTGTGAAAGGTTCTTCCCTAGTTTGGGGATATAGCATCTATCTCTCCAGAAAAATACCCACGAACACACAAGAACCAGAAGGAAATAACAGAACCCCAAATCCATTACAGAAATTAGGTTAGAAATGGCCCCTGGAGTATGCACTCCAGGTGGCTTCATTTGCGCAACTCCTTTCCTCCAAGAGCTACAGGATACTTGACCAGCACTGGATTCCCAGCACCACCACCAACTAGGGCCACTGTGGTGCACAGTAGATCCCTGAGCTGTCACAAGACCAATTTTGTTTCTTACTGGCTGTATGGCCTTGGATAGTCATGTAACCTCTGTAAGCCTATCTTCACGTTTTATAAACAGAGAGCTATTAATGCTGACCCTATGTCATCATTATCTCTTCTGCTGTACACATCACCTCTTCTGATACCTTTGGTCAAGCCTACTCCTGCATGTTAGAGTAAGAAAGGGGAAAATATGGCAAAAGGGTATATGGCGACACAAGCATGAGTCTACCTGCAGCTGACTACCTGTGACTAAACATGCCACACACAGATCAGGTACAAAAGAGCTAACTGAGAAACAGACATGGGCCAGGACTGGTAGGTGTGTTCAAGGCCAGAATTTCATACACACAAGGCCAGAGGCAGAGGAAAGGACAGGGAGGGAATGAAGAAGGGAAAACAAATCCTTCCCGTACAGGTGGATCCACCTTTGTGAGGTCAAACCTAAAATTCCAGTTTTTAATTCCAGAAGGCCACCAATCTAACTAAACTCCTCAGAATCAAAGGCACAACCACAAACTATGGAAAGGGTCAAGAAAACAAAATATATCATCATAATAGCTAAAAGAGAATAAAGACATTTTTAAGAGAAGAATACTATTTTAGTAGTGTAAATAGAGATCTAAGAGACAAGTTTGGGGGAGGAGTTTTAGAACCCTGAAGTAAAAGTCTAAAAGTGAAAAGGCAGCTAGGACACTACATACCAACAGCAAATTTAAAATCATATGCATTTATTAGTTTTACTCTTGAAGGAGTCTAGGTCAAAATAGCCACTATAGACTATTTGTCAACAATATCACACATATAAAAACATTTACATAGACTCACATTCCCTGATTCATTCAAACACTGCTAATTTAAAGTATAGAATGAACATTACTAATCTAAAAATCCAAACCTTTTTGGCTCAGCACCTATAGCTCAAGCAGCTAAGGCGCCAACCACATACATCAGAGCTGACGGGTTTGAATCCAGCCCAGGCCTGCCAAACAACAATGACAACTACAACCAAAAAATAGCCAGGCGTTGTGGAGGGCGCCTGTGGTGCCAGCTACTTGGGAGGCTGAGGCAAGAGAATTGCTTAAGCCCAGGAGTTGGAGGTTGCTGTGAGCTATGATGCCACGTACTCTAACGAGAGCAACAGCTTGAGGCTCTGTCTCAAAAACAAACAAAAAAAAAAATCCAAAACTTCTGTCAACATGATGCCACAAGTGGAAAATTCCACACATAAGAACGTAACACAAGCTTGTTTCATGCACAGAATTATTTCATATATTATATAAACTTACCTTCAGGCTATGTATATAAAGTATATGTGAAACATAAATGAATTTCATGTTTAGACTTGGGTCCTATCCCCAAGACATGTATCTGCAAACATTCCAAAATCCAACACTTCTGGTCCCAAGCTTTTTGGATCAGGAATACTCAACTTAATACTGTATATTAATTTTGGCATAGCACAGATTCTATAAAAGTTTCTCTAGTTAATCATTTTATTCCTTCCCCCCCCCCAAAAAAAATTCATTTATTGTCAAGTCTTCCACTCCTATCAACAGCATAACGATAGCATTTCCGTCCCAGATCCTTACACAGCATCCAACTCTAGGCCCTCTGGACTGCAATGTGGAAATATAAAGCAGTTCAGAATGCATTCCACTGACCTCAGTAAGCTGACAATCTCAGTGGGGAGAAAGACACATCTACAAATTTAACACTAAAAAATAATATTAAGTGCCAAATAAGTGGCCACACCAGGATATTTCAAGTTCAGAAGCAGCAGAGACTACTGGGTGCTACAATGGTCCAGGAGAGCTTCCTTGAAGCAGTGGCCTTTAGAGATAACCCCAAAGTGAGTAAGGATGCAAACAAGGCTAAAGCCTATTTGGAGGAACCACTGGACTAGAGTGAGGGGTTCTGTAGTAAGATACTAAATTGCAAAGAAAGATCAGGAGCAAAATGCCAAAGGATTTAGAATATTGGGGCAAAGCAGGGTTATATTCATCATATAAGCAGCAAAAAGCTCTGAAAGATTTGTGAAGAGGAGCCCAACATCTGGTAGCCGAGTGGCAAAGGGGAGAGGGGGTGTAGGGCTTTATATCAAACAGACCACTGGGGGTGGGAGGCTCCTCACTCAAAACAGAAATGACTGCCCCTCAAAGAGCTAGAGGGAACGGTGTGCTCAGGCTCCCGGTTGTGGTTTGGTGAGTTTTGTTTTTTTTTTTTTTTTTTTAAACAAAGGGGTGAAGATCAAAAGAAACTGCAAATGAGAGCCCTCCTACTCCTCTGACTGGTCATTTCTATTCCTTTCATCTTCCCTCCTGTTTGAAATTCAGGTGAAAAGGAGAGGCAAGTGCCCAGTGGACTGGGAACCTGCTGATCCAGCCTTGGATCTGGCCTCATGTGTGACTGGGGGGCAAATTACGCAAATTTTCCCAGGCCTCAATTTACCCCTGTGACCTGACAGTCAAGGCCAGGATCTCAAGCCCCATTAAGTCAGGGCCACATCTGGTTCTAAACTGTGAAAAGACCAAAGCCTACAGCTAAGATTCTAGAGGTACCAGCTATGTGTCAATCGGTAACACCAAGACTTAAGACCAGGAGTCCTCAAACTGCAGCCCGTGCAAGAGGCGGTGTGATTGTATTTGTTCCCGTTTTGTTTTGTTTACTTCAAAGTAAGATATAAGATATGCGCACTGTGCATAGGAATTTGTTCAAAGTTGTTTTTTTTTTTACTATAGTCTGACCCTCCAACGGTCTGAGGAACAGTGAATTGGCCCCCTGTTTAAAAAGTTTGAGGACGCCTGCCTAAGACTGTAAGAAAGCTGCAGTCACAGAACTGGGCAACCACCTTTCCTCCTTCCCAATGAGAGGGGAAAAAGTACTTGTTATAAAGACAGCAGAGAAATTAGAAAATTCCTTTTTAGAAACCACAGGCAAAAAGCATTTATGTTCATTCAAATATAACTGATCAGTAAGAGTCAATTGATAAACATAACATGGGTCAAGACAACTGCTGAAATGTTCAAATGTTCCACTTCTTTCCCTAAAAATAGTTTCTGCCTGGGTTTAAGACACAAATTTCACCTTCCATCACTTGCTGTAACTTATATCTAAGTCAGCTTGACTAGGTCTGTAACCTCCATATTTGTTATCAGTAAGTAATAGGTCCTTCGGTAAGTCATTTTCACTTTTTCCAGCCTCAGTTTCCTCATCTATGCAATGGGACAAGAGCAGTTAAAAACATAGGGCTGCTAGGAATAAATGAGCTCATTCATACTGGGTGCTTAACACAGTGTCTAGCAAAAGCCAGCAATAAATGTTAGCCATATGGTTCTGTGGACCTCACCCCTTGTCTAAGATAAGAAGTAGTGAAACAAGATGTAAGAAATCCACATGAGGGCATTTTCCAGGGAAGAAGGGACTGCAAACCCCAGTTCAGAAAGAATTTGTGTGGCCCCATCTGTGGGGAGAAACAGGTTGGCATTCTTCTCTAGAAAATAACAGCTGCCTCTCCTCCCATCTCACCCCAACCCCTCCTCTGCTGCAAATACTCAAGGATTAAGAAGACATTCAAGCTTTGTTCCGTCTCATTTCTGCTCTGGCATTCTTCACTTTGGCCCTTTTATCTTAAATGGCATTTCTGCTCAACAGCAGGCCCTACACCAGAGAAGTGTCTTGTACTTTCTCAAGGTGCCCCCAACCCTGTATTTCCACCAGCCCCACTTTACCAACTGGGAACTGAAGGTTAAGAGATGTCAGAACTACTGCCTCTGTGCCCCGTGCTCTTTTGGGCTGCTGTGCTTTGACCTGAATCAGAGAAGGGATCAGTGGCAGCTTTCCTACCCAAGAAGGGGGCAAGAAAAGTAGACACATTTCAGCTTCACTTATACCCCAGGATACCACCCCCACTGGGAGCAGACCCAGGGGGAAGTACCTTCAAAGAGATTCCTGCCACCAGGCATGCCATCCTGATGGCGGCATTCTAACAATATCTGTTGTTGGAGGAGAAATACTTCTTCCTTAGAGACTTTCCCTCTCTCCCCTCTTCCCCACATAAAGTATGTGAGAACTACCTAGCCCTGTAGGTAAGGATGCAAGCCAGGGGCTCTGTCCCACAGCAAACTCCTGGGAAGAGAAGTGCAGTCAAGCCCCACTCCAGGTTTTTATTCTTCACCAGGTTTTACCCTTCACCGCTTCTCCCAATACTTCAAAGGAAGTATTTTTGTACAGCCCAGGGAGGAGTGTAAACTGGCCAGCTGCTTCCAAAGCAGAGAAGTTAACCCTGAAAGGGCTGCTGGCTCAGCAGGGCAGGAGGAAGGAGAACAAGGTTGTGGGGAGCCAGGCGTGAGTCCCCACACTTCACCAAGCCTGCCCTTTTAGCCCACACCAACGGCACAGCTCTTAAGCCACTACAGAAAGACAGGGCCTCAGTTCCTCTGAGCACGCAAACAGCTAGTTATAAATACCCTCCCAGGCTAGAGGTTCAAAGCATTCAGCAGTTAGCACTTCAATGGAAACTCCAGCTAATAGAACAGGCCTCTGTAGTGCTGCTCCCTGATCCTTCCCTGAACCAGGCAAATAACTGAAGAGCCCAAAAACTACCACAACAAAATCTGCCCCCAAAAGTCCAACTTGGCTTGGCAGCCAGGAGTAAACATGGCCTCAGCAGTGTTCAGGCAATAGAGCCTTTCCTAAACAGTGCAGGGGACTCCCCTCACCATGTACCGTATTCTGAATGGCAGGCCAGGAGATCTTTTCCAAGGGGCAGCTAGGGGAAGATTAAGGGCCCTATCAGGCCTTTTTAAGAGCTTTAAACACTCTTCAAATTCTTCAGTCTACAGAGATTATACCTTACCTAAATTTAGATTCTTTTTTTTTTTTTTATTTCTGATTAATTTGTTAAACTTTTAATTTTTTTTCTCCTAAATTTAGGAGAAAAAACATTTTTCTGTTATCTTGCTAAAATTTGGGGAATCCTTCCTGGTAAGATTAAATGGACATTGCACAGGATGCATCCCAGTTTACCAGTGACTTAAGACTTGAGCATTTCTGAGCCAGGCACAGCAGCTCATGCCTGTTATCCTACCACTCTGAGAACCTGAGATAGGAGGATTTTTTGACATCAGGAGTTCAAGACCAGCCTGAGCAAGAGTGAGGCCCATCTCTACTAAAAACTAGAAAAATTAGCCAGGTATTATACAGGCACAACAGGTACTCAGAAGCTGAGGCAGGAGAACTACTTAAACCTAAAAGTTTGAGGTTGCTTTGAGCTAGGGCTGAGGTCACAGCACTCTAGCCTGTCTCAAAAAAAAAAAAAAAAAAGAGCACTTCTGTGCACTCACTGCTGAAAACACAGTCTCCTGTGGAGCTGGCAGTCAGATCAGCACGGACATGCCTCTCAAGAGCACAGATACCTTTGGGTTTTTTTTTTTAATCCCCAACCACTCCATCACAAAGGACATGGCCTCTACTAGAAACCCCAAGCATCCCAGCAGGCCTTAGCTTCCTGTAGGAGTGCCAGGTGAGGGCCTGGAAGCATACGGGTGGGGCTTAGCTCCTGCCACCTGGCTGATGCTTCTAGGCAATCACATAGCACAGGCAGATGAGTGTTCGCCCCATCCCACTGGCAAGGGCATCCTATAATTTACTGACACTGAAAAGTATGCTATAAATAGTTGGTATTTTTAATGTTGTCAGGCCTCTAGAAGAGAAGGGGCCTAACAGCTGTGTGGGGCCAGGGCTTTCGGTATCTAAGGGCTACAATTTGGAAATACTGGGCGGTGTAGTCAAAGCATCTTCAAAGAAAGGAACTCCAGCAGTGTCACACTCCATCTAAAGAAGAGACTACAGTAAAGGGAGAAAGGCTGTCAAAACTATCAATTAGGATTTACAAAGCACAATTTAGAAGAAGAGGGACAGCACTAAGAGTCTCTTCTTCCTGGGAAGCTCCACAATTCAAGAGCAAAAGGGAAAGCAGCCAGATTAACCCCTAAACCCCAAATCGACTTTTCTATCACATGCAGGTCTCTAAGACACAATAGGATCCTCCTGATTAAATAACCACAAGATGATTAAGAAGGTTCGTTTAGTCATTCAGCAAACTTTTTGAACTTCATTCTATTAAGGGATGAAAATACAAAACCCAAACAGATGAACCTTTTGGACATTTCTAGTGGGGAAGGGCAATAAAAAGTTAACAATTTACAAAAGTGAAGAGGATACTTTATTAAATCTAATTACAAGTTTGGTATGAGACTATGTACCTAAAATGAGTTATGCCCAAGTGACTAAGTTACTAAGCTCTCCAGACAGCACTTACATGAAAAAAAAAAAAAACAAAAACCCAACTCGGCAGCACCTGTAGCACAGTGGATAGGGCACCGGCCACATACACCAAAGCTGGCAGGTTCAAACCCAGCCTGGGCCAGCTAAAACAACAATGACCATAGCAAAAAAAAAAAAAAAAAAAAAAATAGGCAGGTGTTGTGGCAGGCACCTGTAGTCCCAGTTACTTGGGAAGCTGAGGCAAGAGAATCACTTAAGCCTAAGAGTTTGAGGTTGCTGTGAGCTGTGACGCCAAAACACTCTACTGAGGGTGACATAGTGAGACTTTGTCTCCAATAAATAAATAAATAAATAAATATTTCAGAAATCATCAAAATTTTCTGCTGGTGCAAACACTAAAACAAATTCAGGGTATTCCACTTTATTCCTCCTAAACGGAAGCAAATACAGAAGACTCCAAGATGGTGAGGGGCCTCTAAACCATCTGCATATAGAATAATAGAAAGAACTGGGGGTATGTGGCAAGGAGAACAATTTTATTGGTTTTACTGGGGTGGGGGAAGGTTGGAGACAGAAGAGAACCACTTCAAAAATCCGCAGGCCCATCAATCACATCCCAGTGGCTCTATGTTATGAAGTGAGTTGCACCTCCCTAAAATTGGTATGTTCAAGTCCTGACCACCAGTCAGAATGTTGATACTTGGAGATAGGGTCTTCAAAGAGGTTATCAAGTTAAAACACGGTCATTAAGATGAGACCTTTTCTAATATGACTGGTGTCCTTATAAGAAGAGGAAATTTGGACACAATTACAAAGGGAAAACCTCCAAAAAGAGATAGCTCAGAAGAAATCAACCCTGCCATCATCTTACTTTCCATACTTTGAGCCCCCAGAACTGTGAAAAAATACATTTCTGTTGTTTAAGCCACCTAATCTGTGGTATTTTGTCATGGCAGTTTTAGGACACTCTGAAAGGCAGAACCAGAACCAAGGAGCAGAAAGTTTGGTTCAGTGGAAGGAAGTACTTTTGATAATCAGTACTCTGCAAGAAGAAAAGTCCTCCTCAGTGCTGGGGGGGTGGGGGGTGAGAGGCTGAGCCTCACCATTACTGCAACAGCAGAACCTTGGGGCCCCATCAAAAGTTAATGAGGCAAAAAGCTGAATGCCCCAGAGCTCAATTGCTAATAGTATCCATCAGGTAGGTCAACCCCAATTTTAAAAGTTAGGGGGGGGAAGCCCTAAGCCAACATTCTATGAAATATGACACATAAAGATACATTTCTCATTCAATTTTCTCTTAGCACCTCTAAGGCGGAATATGTCAGCCCATTGTGGCAAATATCCTTCCCATGGGCAACTAGAGTCAGCAAAGCTTATTTAATTTTTAACACATTAACCGAGGTTGAAAAACCTGAAAAATATATGTCCACTCAACTAAACCAGGCAGGTCCCCAAAACCAGGCAGCCAAACACACAGCCTAAGAGTCAGAGTTGGGGAAAGTGGCCAGGCCCAAACCCAAGATGCCAGTCTGGCAGAGGGAGCCCCGCACATCAGCCTGAGGGAGTTCTCCTTCCAGAATGCTTCCCAAACATTTCATTTCATTCAACTCTAAAACACCCACTTTGGAGGATGGGGAGGTGCTAAGATTTTTACACATGTATATGCGTTAAACACAGAGGCAAAGCCAACAAAAAGGCATTTAGGCCAGGCAGGCCTGTAATCCCAGCATTCTGGGAGGCCGAGGCCAGTGGACTACTTGAGCTCATGAGTTCAAGACCAGCCTGAGCAAGAGCGAAACTTCGTCTCTAAAAAAATAGCTGGGCATTATGGCGGACACCTGTAGTCCCAGCTACCTGGGAGGCTGAAGCAAGAGAATCACCTGAGCCCAAGAGTTTGAGGTTGCTGTGAGCTGGGAGCCCATGCCACTCTCAACAAAGTGAGACTATCTCAAGAAAAAGAAAAAAAAAAAAAACATTTAGGACTAGGGGCACATTCCCTTCTCTTACCTAACCTCTCCTATAGTTCCCAGAGCTTGATAAGTCAAGTCACAAAGACTGTCCTCTGCTTCCTACTGTCCCAAACCTCCAAAATGCATACAGAACAGGCCACTTGGAGCTGAAACTGGGCTGACTTTGATACTATTTCATGCCCACTTGAACAGTACTACTGTTTGACTCTTTTGTTAATCTTCCCACTCCAGTAGAAATTAAATTCCTCAAAGACAGAAACTGTTTCTTGGTTCTTTTATGCAACTTGATACACCCCATCACCCAATTATAAAGAAGACCACAAATCGGGTGGCGCCTGTGGCTCAGTGGGTAGGGCGCCAGCCCCATATACCAAGGGTGGTGAGTTCCAACCTGGCCCCAACCAAACTGCAACAAAAAAAACAGCCAAGCGTTCTGGACGCCTATAGTCCCAGCTACTCGGGAGACTGAGGCAAAAGAATTGCTTAAGCCCAGGAGTTGGAGGTTGCTGTGAACTGTGACACCACAGGACTTTATCAAGAGCGATAAAGTGAGACTCTGTCTCCAAAAAAAAAAAAGACCACAAATCTTCTAAGCTGAAATGGAAGAAACATTCCTACCACTGGTGAACAGCCCACGCTAGTTGGAAGTTAACATAGTCTTGGCTATCCATAATCATAATCCAATGAGACACCAACTGAACAAATGGAGACCCTAACCCAACCTAATACCGGCTACCTGGAACAAAATGTCCCCAAGTACCTTGGACTTTGAGAAAAAGGAATTCTGATTCTGTGAACAAGTCTACTTGGGAAGTACCAGATTAAAATAGAGTGAAAGATTTCTTTCAACAGGATTTCTCTGAGCCATTAACTCACTACTTTGCAGTATACATCTCCAAGAGGGCATGTCTCAAAGTTAGTTCCCCATGGAACCCTTTCACCATGAAGTAAATACTCTGCAAGGCAAGTGTTTTCCAGATGAAGCCTTGAGAAAAGCTTATCTTGAGGCATACTCCAAAGAAATGTGTATACATACATCTACTTTAATACAAGTGTACCTGACATCCTAAAAATTCACAGCTTCCCAAGCCAAAGTAAATCAAGCCACTCAGTAAAGACTCAAATCAGCAAGAACCAAAAAACTGTCCCTGAGCACTGTCACTGCCAATCCCCCAAAGAACTAGGGAGCAGAAAGTGTCCCGATCTTACTCAGACAATAACAAAGCTAAGGTTTGTGCTGTAGCTA
The DNA here is from genome assembly GCA_963574355.1 of Loris lydekkerianus. Lineage (NCBI taxonomy): Eukaryota > Metazoa > Chordata > Mammalia > Primates > Lorisidae > Loris > Loris lydekkerianus. The sequence continues at coordinate 30,352 of CAUYPK010151626.1, forward strand.
ACATCTTTCCCGCATAGCTAAAAGGTTAAGAGATAAGTATCAAGCTGGAAAAAAAAAAAGAAGAAAGCCACTTAGGCAGAAAGGAATAAAGGTCACAAGGAGCTGAAAGTATGAAAAGCAAGGTAAGATGAAAACCAAAGATTAAACATTCTACAGAAAATTCCATTTGGACTGGCCCAGTCCATTCTGCACCTCTTGCCCTAAATAAGAAAACTGACATGTGCTTTGGTTCTGGCCAGAGCCAGCAATGTTTCTGGAACAACTTCACCTTGGTTACATATTTCTACTTTAAACATTCCAAAGTTGCTGAGGGCCTCCCAGGAGCATCTGCTCCTGTTACTTGGGAGGGAGTTAGTTCCTGTGGAAAGTGTTTGTTTAGTTTGATTACAACTTTGAAGAGGGGTAGGAATTCTGGCTCAGAAGAATTTAATGGCCGGGCCCTTCTCTTACATAATTTGTAAACAAACAGAGTTTATCCCAGGGTGGCTCACTTGGCTCACAGGCTGGATTTAGAAAAATATATTCCTCATTCATTTGGGAGAAGCCACACTAAGGCCTGTCAATAGCCAGAAAAATGTCCAAACGAGCCGAGCACTCTATTGCCTAATCCTAAGGGACCTGGCTCAAGACAGGGCACACTTACAATCTCCTTTCTAAAACCTGGGGCCATCTACAGATGCAGTGCAAAATGAATATGGATAGAACCTGAAAGGCAGCTGATGAATTGGTCTCCAGAAGTTTCTACACACTCATGATACATTTTTTAAAACTCTCAGAAAAAAAAGTGTTAACCAAGGTCAAATGCCACAACAGCAATTTTCTCCCAAAGTGTCATGAATGGTCAAATATATGGATGGAGAGCAATTTGTTACTAATAACAGGCCAAAGCTGGCGTGTGATTTATTTATCTTTAATAAAGTGAATTCAAGGTTGTCACTACAATGTCACTTACTCCCTTAAAATTCCAGGAGAGGAGTGACCACCAGGGAACAGCCCCCAAAGGAGCCCCCTGACTGCTACGTAATGACAGCTGTAATTACACACAGTGCTGCTAGAGAACTTAGGGCGGGAGGGAGTCATGCCATAAAAATATGTCCACACACATAGACACCATCTATGTTCTGGCTGTGGCACCCACCAGTCTCTCTGACAGAAGTCAAACATCCTTCGTGGGCATTCAAAGCCCTTCCCTCTCATCCCCTACACACCCTCAGAAGTTCGTCTCCTTTCCAGATTCCCCGTTAGGGTACTTTCTCCCCACTCCTGTTCCTGCCTCTGACACCTTTCAGAGGCCCATGTGCAGATTCCCCCTTCTCCTCTCCAGGAATCTCACCCAGCCCCCACGCCCAGCTTACAGATGGGAAACTAAGGCTCAGAAAAGGTGAGTCTCCCTAGGTTCCACTTAAAGGATAGACCAGGGAACACATCAGGTTTCTTGCATCCTGGCCATGCCTCACTCAGCCTTGCCTTTGTCCCTACCCTGCCACGAGCACAGTCCATCCCTGGTGGCCTCCAAGTCTACACAAGCTAGGAAAAGTCCCACTGGGTGCCAATCAGCCTGGGTTTCAGAAAAAAAAAAGTCTTTCCTACCGCAAGAGCCAACAGGGGTGAATCCAAGCACCAGTCTTCCCTAAGAACCTAGAGGTCCACCACCACCACCACCCCCGGACTTTTGTCTAATTTCTAGGTACTTTGGCCCTAGGCATGTGGCACTCAGCCTGTGCATGTTACACTGTCACCATCTCACAGACACATCCTGTCTTTCCCACTGGCCCGTACGCCTACCCCTAACAGAAAGTCAAGAAATGGCTAGAAGTGATTCTGTGAGTACTATTCAGAAAATATTAAGCCCCACAACCAATAACTCTCTCCAGGAAAAAGACAGTATTAAAGCTGGACCTCAGAAAAGCAAAGAACAGCCATACATAGCTTGAAATAGCCAAAGCCTGTTGCAAACCTCCTCACCTTCTACCCAAGAATATACAGTAACAAGGTAGGACATTGCTTACATCCTGCAAAGAGAAGGAAGCAAGTTATCTCACTTTTTTTCTTACTAACTTCCAAATCCAAAGTCTAATGGAGAAACTGAAGCTTCCAGATACAAATCAGATTACATCAAATTCACTGTGTAAATAAGGACAGAATTCAGGCTAAAAGAAGGTTCTTTCTTTTTTTAGCTGAACTACATTTCTAGGAACATAAGCATACACACCTGATTTGTATGATCATTCTTAACCAGCAAGGGCGAGTTTTAGTCTGATTATTTTCTGAGAAAGTTAATATAGTGAAAATCATTCTGGTCTAAAGGTAGCACCCACAGCAGTGTTAGTAAACAACCCCAACACAAAGCCCCTAGGAAAGGTCCATGCTTAAAAGCTGCCAGAGCCAGTTGCTGTCCATTCCTACAGAACAACTTTCCCATACAAGTTATGCCTCAGACAAGTGTCCCTAAAATGCCTGCCTGAGACCCTAGGATATTAGCTTTGCTCTCCAGCCAAACAAATCCAATCACTAATTTTAAAAACATAAACTGAGGCCAGGTGCGGGGTCTCACGCCTGTAACCCCAGCACTTGGGAGACTGAGGCAGGCAGATTGCCTGAGCTCACAGGTTCGAGAACAGCCTGAGCCAGAGCAAGACCTCGTCTCTAAAAAATAGCCGAGTGTTGGGCAGTGCCTGTAGCTCAGTGAGTAGGGTGTTGGCCCTGAGGGTGGTGGGTTCAAACCCAGCCCCCAGCCAAAATGCAACAAAAAAATAGCCGGGTGTTGTGGTGGGCACCTGGAATCCCAGCTACTCGGGAGGCTGAGGCAAGAGAATCGCGTAAGCCAAAGAGCTGGAGGTTGCTGTGAGCTATAACGCCATGGTACTCTACCGAGGGTGACAAAGTGAGACTTTGTCTCTTAAAAAAAAAAAATTGCCAGGTGTTATGGCAGGCGCCTATAGTCCCAGCTACTTGGGAGGCTGAGGCAAGAGAATCATTTGAACCCAAGAGTTTGAGGTTGCTGTGAGCTAAGACGCCATGGCACTCTACCAACGGTGACCAAGTGAGACACTGTCTTTTAAAAAAAAACCAAAAAACCATAAACTGAAAGCACAGGACCTATCACTGTATTATCAATGTATCCTTTCCTTTTCTTGAGCAAAAACAAATTGCATCCAACTCACTGCACATACTGCAGTCCAGCTAAGCCTAAAGAAAGTGCACCAATGCAGAATGGATTTTGCTTCTGTTCCTAATTTTGACAGCCAAAAGGGGGAGAGGCAGACAATGTCCCAAGTGACACGAAATAAACTGATGCTCCATAAGGACCATTAGAGAATGCAAACATCACCACATACAGTCCCCAGGGGTAACTAATTCAACCCTCTTGGACTTTTTTTGTCCAAATGATATGTGATTACCACACATGCCCTCAAAAACAGACTTGCACACTATCCAATGCTACTTCACTATGTGTTCCTAAACATTTCTGTCTTGAAAATAGCAGGTCTGGCATGTGCCATGCACCAAGGACAAAAAAAAAAAAAAAAAGGAAGCCACCAAGACACCCAGGAGAAGGTAACTTATGGTAAGGATTCTTTAGAAGGAAAGCTGGGCTTCACTTCATTCTCAACACTGTGGACATGACATACACCCACTTCCATCCAGTGCTGTGTTGTCATGTAGCCTTCTTCTAAACTTTACTTTCAATAAGTTGTTTTAACTAAATTGAAGCTATTGTCAATGTGAAGTTAAATATGCTATTTAAAGAAGCCATGGATACCAAAGTTGACTATCAATGACTCAACACAGTCAGTCCCTCAAGTCAAATAAAAAAGTAACATTATTTTCACAGTACAAAAGAAGGTAAAGCATCATTTTAGCATTCAGAGGACACCCACTTCCCACTGAAAGCTAACTCAAGAGGAAAGACAGAAATGACCTTAAATTTATTTTAGATAAAGCCTTATTTAGGTTCTTAAGTATATAAAGACAACAGCAACTGCCTTTCAATTCTATCTTTTGTTCTAGAGTAAATGTTATTAACCAACTCAACAAGTAAAAAGTCTGATGATGTCCACTCTAGACTATGCGTTGAGGGGCAGAGAAAAAGTTCTACCACACAAGTATCCCACTGCTGTCAAAGAGGTTGGGGGTGTTGAGGCTGGGACTTACATTTCAAGATAGCCAATGACTGAGACAATGAAACTCTACAGAGGAAAAAGCTACAGTCCCAGTAATCAAATCTGAATATAACACTGGGCTGGAAAACCAAATCAAAGCAAAATCTTATCAACAAATCCCCACGGAACCAGACCATGAGGAGTTACAGACACCATCTGGTTACCGCAGGGAACAAAGTGGTCACCACCTGTTCCCTCAGCAAGTTGCTTATATGTTTTCAAGGACCATAAAGTTCTCATGTTGAAAAGACCAGAAAAATTAGAGGAAATCAGATAAGATTAAAATAATAGACGAAGGATAACACAAGAAAAATTGTCAAATGGAGTGTGGCTATGACATTTGGGTTTTACCTTGGGGTTTTAAATGAAAATAAGTTTATGAAATCTTTCTCCAGGTAGCAATTAACATTCTAGCTCAAGTTCCCCCCAAGAGGGGAAAGGCAAAATTGCAGCTATCAGTGACTCAATGGCTCCACACAGCTGAATGAAAGAATATCTGAGCCATGGTTCTGCCCTGGGTCCCGCTAAGATCCAGCACATCTCTCTGCTGTAGCTGCCAAATTATGTTCTAATAGCTGGGTTACCTGATGTTGTCCCACAGAACTATGAACTCATCAAAGGCGACAATTTTATAGCAGCAATAGTCACTGATTCTAACATATGTTCAGCACTTAAGGATATACCCTACATATATTATCTCACATAATCCTTAGACTCCTTTAGAGCTACAAGCTATCTATCCCATGGTTCAGAGAAGCTGGGTAACCTGGCCAAGGTCACCAAGCTGGCAGTGGCAGAGCCAGGATTCAAATATGGGCCTATCTGGCTAAAGACATGCTTTCCACCACTGTGCTCCTTTCATGGCAAGAGCCTGATGAGCTCTGAACCCTCAGAATGCAACACACAGTAGATTTTAGCCTTGAGAGGTTTTTTAGCTAATAAGAGGTTGGCAAACTGCCATTGGATTTATCTGCCTCAAACTACCTTATGGTGAGGCTGTAAACAGAGTCCTGAGCTCCTGGCCGGCTTCTCCATTCACTAGCTTCATAAACATATCTGCACTCTCGTATCCCCATCTAAGAAAACAGATAAACTTTTTTTTTTTTTTTGGAAAGTTTCACTATGACGCCCTGAATCAAGTGCCGCGGCATCAAAGCTCATAGCAATCTCTAACTCTTGGGCTTAAGTGATTCTCTTGCCTCAGCCTCCCGCGTAGGGGACTATAGGTACCTGCCACAGTGCCTGACTTTTTTGTTGAAGTTGTCATTGTTGTTTAGCAGGCTGGGTTCGAATCCACCTGCCTGGGTGTATGTGGCCGGTGCCCTAACCACTGAGCTATGGGCTCCAAGCCAGAGATAAACTTCTTATTGCTCAAAATCCTCCTAAGGATCAAGCAAGATACTGTGAAGTCCTGAGGACAGTGTCTAATATACAGTATTCATTCATCCAAACAATTCATCAAACACTTATGTGACCTTTGGCATTAAAAACCTTCCATGTAGAAGGAGGCAGAGCTGGCAATGAGCGAAGAAGACATGAAATGTTCCTGGCTTCTGTCTGCCAGGCCCAGGTTAGTAATAGCCTAGAGTTCAATAACTCAGATTGTTTCTCACCAGTAGAATGTTAACCCAGAATCCAGGCTGAAGAAACCACAGTCCTGTATTTTATCATTTGTTTTGATTGATACAAAGCTGCCTTTTCCATTTTTTAATGGTTTAACAAATTTACATTGCAGCCCTATTTTTCCTATCCCTAAGACCGAAACCTTTAGCTCTTGATTACTTTAGCCAAGAAGTGCAGCAAAGCCAAACAGAAAAAGACTGCAATGATCAGGACAGACCTCTATCTGAGTGTCCTGCCCAGCTACAACAGTTATCTGCTCAAAGTACCTTATAAATTGTATAAGGCCCAGTCCATACGTGCAGGCAGAACAGGACACAGAAGCCTGGCCATCCACAAGGAGACACATTCACATACATTGCCCTGCTCTCCACGCTGGTCTGAAAGCTTTCAGTGCCCTGCTCTCCACACTGGTCTGAAAGCTTTCAGGTCAGCCAAAGAGCTGATTCCTGAACCAAATGGAGGGGAAAGGGACTCTCAGCTTGAAGGAAGTCAAGGGATAAACAGAAGTGCCTTAAGCAATGTCAAGCAGGTAGGATGATACAGAAAGGCGGCCTTTACCAAAGAAGTGAACAGAAGGGTCAATCTCGTGTGTGTTTATGTGTGTGTGTGAATACAGCCAAAAAGCCTTCACCAAAGCTGCAAAGGACACAAAAATAAACTAACAGGATAAAAGGAAAGCTGTTGCATGAGGAAGAACTTTTGCTCCACTTAAAGAAAAAGAGAGAGAGAGAAAAGAAAAAGAAAGCACACTCTGAAATGATCTAAAGCTGCCTATAAATATTTGGGAACATCAAAGGCGGTCCTGTTAAATTAAAAATGCTGTCACACAGATAGGAACTAGCCTCTAGCACTGCCAGCTTCAACATGTGAGCCTGTGATCTGAGGAGTGAAGGCTCAGCTCCTCAAGAAATCTGATTCACTAAAGAAAAAAGTGAACGAGCAGTTGAGTTTTAATAAGGGCATTAAATACCTTAGGAATGAGCTAATTAGAGTTTAACTCTTTCAAGACTGTCCGAGCTCTTAAGAATGCAGTAAAGTAAGCTCCCTCCAGAATCTAGTTAAATCGGTCTGGAAACCTGCAATAGGAGAGAAAAGAATTAAAATAGCACTTTAGGACTTCATAACTGATAAGTGCCACCAAGTCACCTTAGACTTAAAGGTAGAGGCCAAGTGAAGAGAAGGAGGGAAGGTTAACTAAGAGTTTTTTGAGGCTTATTTAGAGGCATTTTTTTTTAGTTTAGACTACATAAGAACAAGCTCACTTTCTAGGCCCAATTCATCCTCCCATGTGACTATGCCCTTTACCTAAGACACTTTGAGGAGAGATACAGGGTGTAGAGCCAGAAGCCCTACCGACCTCACTGCTCACTCCCTCACACACTATACAAGAAATTCTGGCTGAGCCTCCCTGACACACTTAAGCTCACTACAGAATCCCAGGGAAAGCAGAAAGAGACCCCAGGTAGGAAAGCTCCAGCTGGACAGCAAATTCTTTGGTTAGCCTTGAAGAAGAAGTAGAACTTCCACTTGGGCAATGAATACACACACCTTCAGAGAAAGAGTTTTGTTTTGTTTTGGTTTGGTTTTTTTGAGACAGAATCTCAGTCACCCTAGGTAGAGTGCCATAGCATCATCATAGCCCACAGCAACCTCAACCTCTTGGGCTCGGGTGATCCTCTTGCCTCAGCCTCCCTAGTAGTTGGGACTACAAGTGCCCACCACGATGCCCAGGTAGTTTTTCTACTTTTAGTAGAGACGGGGTCTTGCTCTTGCTCAAGCTGGTCTAGAGCTCCTGAGCTCAAGTGATCCACCCGGCTCTGCCTCCCAGAGTGCTTGGGTGACAGGGGTTACAGGCGTGAGCCACTGCACCTGGCCTGCAAGAGCTTCTATCACCCAGTTTCAGGATATGACAGCAAGAGGTAGATAGCAATAGAAACCACCTTCTCCATTGAAGAAGAGGAATGTACAGTTCAGTCTTGGTGGAGCGAGGTTGGGGAGGTAAAAAAAGTAACACATACAATACACTCTAATTATTCCCATTTTTAGACAAAGTCAATGTGTCTAATTGGGGGGAGAGATTAATAAAGTATTTGCTTTGGCAAAATCACACACTGGACCAAACCAAGTGCTGAAGTCACTTGTGCTTGCCACAGGTCCCACATAATTAGGCCCCCAGAGCACAGCTTTAGTGTACACAGCTTTCCATATGCCTTGGCTGGAACCAGAAGCACAATCAAACACCCTCCTTTCCTTCAGAGCAGTTCTGCCCATATGCAGGCCATTTGGCTTCAGACACAGCAAGCATGCTGGCTAGAAACATACTGGATGGTTCCCATCTAGCTATGTGTGTGCAGGTGTCTGTGTGCACACGTGCCCAAATGGCAGAGCTCAAGGCTCAGAGAAGTTCTCTAGCTTCTCTAGCTTGCACAGTTCTCTAGCTTCAAAGAACTGGAATGAGCAGCTAAAGCTGCAGTAATGAACCCCCCCCCCCCGGAAAAAGAGGAAAGAGGGAACTGGGACTTGAGGAGGAATGAACAATCTAGACCAGGCATCCTCAAACTTTTTAAACAGGGGGCCAATTCACTGTCCCTCAGACCATTGGAGGGCCAGAGTATAGTTTAAAAAAAAACAACCTATGAACCAATTCTTATGCACACTGTACATATCTTATTTTGAAGTAAAAAACAAAATGGGAACAAATATAATTTACACCGCTTCATGTGGCCCGCAGGACGCAGTTTGAGGACACTTGATCTATACTTTAGAACACAGTGCTTAAAAACCACTCTGGGGTTGCTGTGAGCTATGACACTACAACCCTCAACCCCAGGGCAACTGAGCGAGTCTGTCTCTAAAAAAAAAACTAAATAAATAAATTAATTAAGAACCATTCTGGAGAGCCCATGGACTCCACACAAGGGGAGAAGAGACATGGGTACAAGTAGGAAGGCCCTAAGCATGGTTAAAAAAAATTCCTACAGGCCTGGCACAGTGGCTCACATCTGTAATCCTAGCACTCTGGAAGCCAAGGCAGGTGGATTGCTTGAGCTCACAAGTTTAAGACAAGCTTGAGCAAGAGTGAGACCCTCATATCTACTAAAAATGAAAAACTGAGGCAAGAGGATCACTTGAGTCCAAGATTTTGAGGTTGCTGTGAGCTATGATGCTACAGTGCTCTACTAAGGGTGAGAAAGTAAGACTCTGTCTCAGAAAATTAAAAAAAAAAAAATCCCATGGTATGGTCATTTCTCTTCTCAAAGAGTAGCACTTTTGGATTCTTTAACCTAGATAAGTTACCACTTTAGAATAAAAATTCCCAATCATTTGGGAACCACAAAAATAAATCTTAGGTAAACGTGAAGAACATCATGAAATTATATACATTATTCTCTTCATCCTCAATCTCACTAGGTAAAAATTTCATGCCATAACTCATTTAATCCTCACAACTGTAGGATGGATTTTTTTCTTTTTTTTAAGAGACAGAGTCTCACCCTGTCACCCTCAGTAGAGTTCCGTGGTCACAGCTCACAGCAACCTCCAGCTCTCGGGCTTAGACGATTCTCTTGCCTCAGCCTCCCGAGTAGCTGGGACTACAAGCGCCCGCCACAACACCCGGCTATTTTTTTGTTGCAGTTTGGCCCGGACTGGGTTCGAACCTGCCACCCTTGGGGTCAGGTATTTGGGGCCAGCACCCTACGCACTGAGCCACAGGCTCCACCCTCTAGGAAGGATTTATCTCCATTTTACAGATGCAGAAACTGAGATCTAGAGAGGCAAAGCCACCTTTCCATAGTAGGTATTCAAACCCAGGCAGTCTGGTTTCACATTTGGAACTCTGTGGCCTCTCCTATCATCAAAGGAAACCCAGAACCATTTCATTCTGCAAAGCTGACAAGAACCTTGCAAATGCTGGGTACCTGCACAGTGAAGTTGAAAATGATTGCCCCTGGGCGTCACCTGTGGCTCAGTGGGTAGGGCACGGGCCCCATATACTGAGGGAGGTTGGCAGGTTCAAACCCAGCCCCAGCCAAACTGCAACAACAACAAAAAAAAAATAGCAGGGCATTATGGCAGGCACCTATAGTTCCAGCTACTTGGGAGGCTGAGGCAAGAGAATCGCCTAAGCCCAAGAGCTGGAGGTTGTTATGAGCTGTGATGCCACAGCACTCTATCGAGGATTATAAAGTGAGACTCTGTCTCAAAAAAAAAAACCAGAAAGTGATTGCTCCTAATAGCCATGTCAATGTTTGATGACACAAAAACATCCTCCCAACTCCTCTCAAATTCAGCTGGCTAAAGGTTGTAGTTATAAGAACTTAAGGCGCTGCACCCGTTGCTCAGTGAGTAGGGCACCGGCCACATACGCCGAAGCTGGCGGGTTCAAGCCCAGCCCGGGCCTGGTAAACAACAACAACCAAACAACAACAACAACCAAAAAATAGCTGGGTGTTGTGGCGGGCGCCTACAGTCTCAGCTATTCAGGAGGCTGAGGCAAGAGAATCACTTAAGGCCAAGAGTTCAAGGTTGCTGTGAGCTGTGACGCCATAGCTCTCTACTGAGGGCAACATAGTGAGACTGTCTCAAAAAAAAAAAAAAAGAACTTAAGAGAACTTACACCCAAATTAGGTTATAGTTCAAAGGTTAACTTAAGAGTTGGTGGTAAGCCAAGTGGTAGCTCATGCCTCTAATTCCAGCACTCTGGGAGGCAGAGCTGGGTGGATCACTTGAGCTTAGCAGTTCAAGACCAGCCTGAGCAAGAGCAAAACCCTATCTCTACTAAAACTAGAAAAACCCGCGGGACGTAGTGGCAGGTGCCTGTAGTCTCAGTTACTAGGGAAACTGAAGCACCTGAGCCCAAGAGATTGAGATTGCTGTGAGCTATGATGATGCCATGGCACTCTACCCAGGGCAAAAGAATGAGACCCTAGCTCAACAACAACAACAAAAAAGAGTTGGTAACAAGAAATACATGTGTGTTTTCTACTATAAAATGTTGCTACCAATTATTTCTGCTTCACAAACAGCCTACCCATTTAGACAGGTACCCAAGTTTGAAGACCCACCTATAAAGAAAAGCCAGCACAAGGAACAGCCAAGGCAAGGCATATACCAAACTACTCACACAATCTTGGGATCTCTGCTCCCTAATTTTACTCTGGTTTTCTAGGAATGAACTACAGAAAACAAAAGCAGCAAATCAGAATTGCTGAAGGAGAAGGATTAGAGAAGAGGGAACACTTACACATGTGAACAGGTGTCACATCAGCCAACAGGGACACAGAGGAGCACCCTGCAGGCTTCAGCTTCTTGCACTGCACAACTCTAGGGATGCCGTTCACACAGGTGCTCATCCTAGACCAGTGATTTTCAACTGGTAGGCCGTAAAAAAAAAAAAAATTTTTTTGTCAACATAAGTATGCCCCAAAAGTTTAACTACAGATTCAAGCATGCCATGAGATAAAAAAAGATTGAAAAACAATGTCTTAGACCCAGGTCGATGTTAGGACCAATATACAGCAAACACAAAATCAGGTACCTTGAAGAATGAACAGTTTTTCCTAATTCACCCAAGGAGACCCTTTGGGTTTTAGTGAGAAAAAGGTTAAAAGATTGAGATACCAAAACTGCCCTGAAGGAGGTTACAATCCAATGGGTCGAGTTGACTCCAAATTAACTTACTATAACAATAACTATTTATTTATTTATTATTGTTCAGGATTCATTGAGGGTACAGAGAACCAGTTACACTGATTACATTTGTTAGGTGAAGGCCCTTGTAAAATTGTGTTTGGTCTCCAAGAGGTGTGTCATACACCATGAGCCCCACCCCCACCCCTGGTAACAGTAACTTTCCATTCAAAGGGGTGGAGCCAAGAAGATACAAAGACCTCAAGGTGGGAATTAGGTGATGTTTGGGCAAGAAGGAGAAAATGGGCACTTGATTGTGGATGGACTAAAGGCCCGGGAGGGAAGTTAACCCAGAAATTCCACCGTTAGCCTCCAAGCACCAGTTTACCTGGGATCATCTCTGTAAGAAAACCAAACAGCCTCCCTTCAAACAGCTTTGTGGGAAGCCTAAAGAACTCTCAGCTGGATTTAAACCCCCTGGATATACCTTCTGTAAGCTTAGGGCTATCTCCCTGCTTGAGTAACTCTTTGGAGAAAGGTACTTACTTCTCCCAAGAAGGAGGTCACGGTTGTCTTGGCTGTGTTGTGTTGGAGCCAGGATTCAAACTTGTTTTCAGCATTTGCCCAAGAAGTCTCACTGGAATCCTAATCCACACTGGAAGTCAACCTGGGAAGCACTTATGTGTTTACATGGAAGCAGGAAAGGTCACGGCCTCTGTGGTCAGGGGGCAGGTGGGACCTCAACATCAGTCACACCAAAGCAGTCTCTGTGTGATGGACAATGTCACTCAGCGGCAGTCACCCTAACACAACACATCCTGCACCTGGAACTGGACATAGACAGTAACTACATAGCTGGACAGCTGACCTTCCCTCCTGCCAGCTCTTGAGAGCCACTGCTTCTAGGTGTCCCAGCCAATTTGAAGATGCTGAAGCTTCTTGTGTGGAAACCATTTTTTGGCTGCCTTCTGAAAAATATTCAAGTCAACCACATTGCTGTCCCTGTCACCAAAGCCGTGGAAGTCCAGGGAGCCACTGGTCCGAATGACCATCCTGACCACTAATTCAAGCCACTTCACAGAAAGGAAATTTACTACTTTCAGAAGCATTGATTACCCAATGCACCTCCCTCCCTTCCCAAGAGACCACCCAGATGGGTTTAATAGAAAACCTAATTTTGAATCCCAATCACTGATAAGCCATCATTTTGGCATTTGGTGCTACATATGTACTTTACATAAAAATCCTATTTCTTGGAAAAGATAAATTGTTATTCTAATATGCACAAAACATTTTCTGATAATATTAATTCCCACTAAATATTAAATTTCTTTTAAAAAACATTATTTCCACTTGTTAAAAAAATTAAATATCTTTTAAAGCACTTTAAGAACATGAAGTGTTCTTATACTTCATGTGTTAAGGGTTATAATTGATGGGGACTCGGCACCTGTAGCTCAAGCGGCTAAGGTGCCAGCCACATATACCTGAGCTGGCAGGTTCGAATCCAGGCCCGCCAAACAACAGTAACGGCTGCAATCATAAAATAGCCAGGCGTTGTGGTGGGCGCCTGTTGTCCCAGCTACTTGGGAGGCAAGAGAATCGCTTGAGCACAGGAGACGGAGGTTGCTGTGAGCTGTAATGCCACAGCAGTCTACCTAGAGCGACAGCTTGAGGCTCTGTCTGAAAAAAAAAACAAAAAACAAAAAAAGGGTTATAATTGATGGGATTAAATAAATAGAATATACTCTTTAAAAAAAAAAAAAAAAAAAAAGAACAACAAAAAACAAAGGGGCTCAGCACCCGTAGCACAGTGGGTACGGCATCAGCCACATACACCAAGGCTGGTAGGTTTGAACCCAGCTCAGGCCAGGAAAACAACAATGACAACTGCAACAAAAAATAGCCAGGTGTTGTGGTGGGCACCTGTAGTCCCAACTACTTAGGAGGCTGAGGCAAGAGAATGGCTTAAGCCCAAGAGTTTGAAGTTGCTGTAAGCTGTGATGCCACAGCACTCTACTGAAGGCAACATAGTAAGACTCTGTCTCAAAAAAAAAGTGGGGGCGGGGGGGTGAAGCCTTGCTCTTTTGTATGATGAAGCTTGACTGTCTGGGCTGTGGAACCCGGACAGTGGTCGCCTCCAACAGCTTAGGTCCTCTTCTTCAAAGAGGCACTAGATGCAGCGCCCATAGCTAAGCAGGTAGGGCGCCAGCCACATAAACTGAGGCTGGTGGGTTTGAACCCAGCCCAGGAGAGCTAAAAAAAAACAATGACAGCTGCAACAAAAAATAACATAGCCAGGCTTTGTGGCGGGCGCCTGTAGTCCCAGCTACTTGGGAGGCTGAAGCAAGAGAATCACTTGAGCCCAAGAGTTTGAAGCTATGAGCTGTGATGCCACAGCACTCTACTGGGGGCAACATAGTGAGACTCTGTCTCAAAAATAAAAAACAAGATAAGGAGTTTGGGTGAGGAAGAAGCCCCTATCCATTCTACCTCCTGTTTTTCTTTCCCTTCTCCCTCCCCCAATCAGCCATCCTAAATAAGAGTTACCAAAGGGCAAAGGAGGTTTATAATACAGGTATTAAGAAAGAGAAGATTCCTTATTTACCCTTGGGTAAATAGGGAAGACATTTACACGTGAAAGGGCCACCGTATAACTTACCCCAGTTTGTAAGAGGACAGTTAAAACAGGCTTGCAAAAGCAAATTGAGAAGAAAAAGAAATTAATTACTACATCTGAGCACACAGTAAGAATTTTAGAGATTTCTAGGCATCTTCTTAGGAGAATATAGAGGAATAATTTTACTTGGAATATTCTAAACCATTCTGCCCCCTTATCCCATTGCTGCTTTAGTTTCCCCCTTCCAAAAACAAGGACGGTATGGCAACCAAAGCACCAGTCACTGTGGTCCCTACCACATCCGCTGGGGCTTGGCATGCTGAGACGTGTGCCAACTCTGTTGTCTGGAGGGCACTCCTTGGCCACAGTACACAGCAAGCTATAATCAAGTCAGAAACCACCGCATTCGTATAGAACTCGGCTCAACATAAATATTCATTAAATGTGAAAACCTATGGTGATGCAATGTTGAGACTGCAAATTTAAACACAAGAGTCAGGAAATGCAAAAATTACTACTGCACTGGAACTTGAAATCACCCACACGGCACAAGTAATACCACAAGCGAGTTTATATGTGCTCTAGAGATTTAAACCTAATAACACCAAAACTTCAAAACTATGTATTATGTGTTCATTTAATTCTTAGGATAAGGGTGACTTTTATCATGGGCACCGAAACACTTGTGCAGTGGACATACCATGAAAATTCTCTAGTATAAGTGTAATACAACACATCACAGACAGACTTTGGAATGTTCCTAAAGATCCCCATGTCCATGTTTTCACCACCATCCCACAAAAACAGCAATAGTAACAAAAAAAATCTCAACAAGCCAATATGCACAGAACCAAGCAATAATTTAATTATTTCCCAAATGTTTATTAGTCAGCCCCACAAGAAGCATACAGTAGAAAGTTAAATATTTGCTAAACTGAAACCTAAAATTCTTTCACATGAAATAGCAGAAATACTATTATAATCCTTTAAAACTCTACTTCCCACCTAGCACTTAAAACGCAGGATCAAGGTCCATTACACAATTTCCAAATAGGGGGAAAAATTGAGGAAGCAATGTAGTACAAATTTAAGTAAGGACTCACATACAGTTGTTTCTGATGGGTCATTCAACTCTTGCTGTTACCCCCAAAGTTCTAGTGTTTTAAGTGACATCAAAACATTATATTTTATATATTTAAATAAAACACCTCCCTAAAAGTCTACAGTCAGGCTGTGGTGTTCTCTTCTCCAGCATGCTCTGAACAATGTACCTAACACAGGCACAAGCCAGGCTTGAAGGAGTTAAAGGGTGTCATTTCCTAGTCCCACCTCCTTTCTCCCACCTGATCTCCAGGAGAGCACAGGCAAAATGCAAGTGTTTTGAGATTCTAGACCATCCAAACTATTTGTAATAGATCTAGGACACACCCATGTCTGAAAACTGCTTGTGAATAGTTGCTACAATCATTGAAAGTTCTCCCTCAAAAAGCTAAGTCTTTTTGTGGCTACACTAATGTCCCCCTTACTATGCTATCCAAAGTACCATGATCTAGAAGAATTTCAGTTCAATAAATATTTTACATGTTTTATACGTAAGGCAACAGGGGATGGAAAGCTCTGGTTCAAAAGAACACACTTGTAAAACCAGTAAACAATGGAAAGAACTGAAAGTTTGGCTGTAGGTGGGAAGAACTGGGAGAGGCAAAAGAGTAAAAAGCAAAGATGGGTGTCGGGAATGTGGAGGTATAGATGTGTATTGGGCAATTTGAAATAAAACGCATCAAGAGGAAAGGTCCGGACATGTACAAGAACAAGGGCAGTAACACAGACCTATGTCCCAGAGGTAACAATGAGAGGAAGACTGAGCCAGCCAGGTAACCACTTTACTCAACTTGGTAGTAAACAATGGGATGTCAAGGAAGATTTTGATCAAGGGACTAACACGACCAGAGTTTCTTTTAGAAAGATGAATCTAATGGGGAAGGGAAGAAGTAATGAAAGAAAGAGAATCTGACAGCCAGGCACAGTGGCACATGCCTGTAGTTCCACCTACAGGGAAGGCCAAGTCAGAAGGATACCTTGAGCCTAGGAGTTCATGGTCAGCCTTGGTAACACAATTAAACCCCATCTCTTTAAAAAATAGAAAAGAAAAGAGAGAGATCATGAAATATGGAGACAGCTTGAACAGCATCAGGCAATGAAGAGGACAGGTCAACAAGAGACATAGTAAGTCAAGCAGCATCCTGAAGAGACAGACTGTCATTTCCCTTTGACTCAGACACAAGCTACCTTAAATTCTGAAATAGCTTTGCAAGTCAAGCTTGCAACATTCTTTACATGCCATTAGCTGTCTGCTCACCCCCTACTCTAAGACTGAGGTACTTTCTGAAAAGAAGCCAAGTCTCTGGGTACCCAGCAATATTCCAAAAATCACATAAAGGTGCTAAACATACAATGTCAAACTAATTTAAGGAATACAATTAGGTACAAATAAAAGCATTCCATGTCAAGTGTGGGACAAGCCTCAACAACAAGACCACCTAAATGGCAGACAGCCTGCTGGAGCAGAATCTGGGGAAGCAACTCCCAGATGAGCGGATAAACCAAGATAATGCAGGTGAAAGTGAACCAGTGACCCTAAAGGCTCGGCGCCTGTAGCTCAAGTGGCTAAGGCGTCAGCCACATACACCAGAGCTGGCAGGTTCAAATCCAGCCCAGACCTGCCAAACAGCAATGACAACTACAACGAAAAAATAGCCGGGCATTGTGGTGGGCGCCTATAGTCCCAGCTACTTGGGAGGCTGAGGCAAAAGAATCACTTAAGCCCAGGAGTTGGAGGTTGCTGTGAGTGGTGATGCCATGGCACACTACCCAGGGCGACAACTTTAGGCTCTGTCTCAAAAAAACAAAACCAGTGACCCTAAAGCACAAAGCACATGGAAGATTTTCTGGAATTCAACCCTCAAAAGTGGAATGCCATTCTAGAAAGAGCACCACCGGGAGCCCCAAGACCTGAGTTCTAACCCCAGTTCTTCTTGTAGCCAAAGGCGACAGGCCCTTGCCCACAGTTCCCTCATTGTAAAAGGACAGCTCAGTCACAGCATTTTCAAGGTGCCCTTCAGCATAAACAGTAACTCTCAAAGTTAGGAGAAACCATAAAGCCAAAAGAAAGAAAAGGCAAACAAAGATCTTTATGAAGGCACAAGCCAAATGGCTCTAGCTTCAGCCTTTAAGAAGTCCACGAGGATATGGAAGCACCTACCTCAAAGCAGAAAAAGCATACTAGTCCTATCAGGGCCAATTTGGCCTGCCCCAGTAACATAACTAGAGGTCACAGGGTCCACTGATGGACATCCAACATGAAGGCTGGTTAAGGAAGGACAGAAAAAACTCCTTACACTAGATTTTTTGAAAAGCTTTTGGCTTCAGGCTAAGTGTGGTGGCTCATATCTGTAATCCCAACAATTTGGGAAGCCAAAGTTGAAGGATGACTGGAAGCCAGGAGTTCAAGACCAGTCTGGGCAATACAGTAAGGCCCTGCTTCTAAAAAAAAAAAATTTTTTTTTAATTGGGCCAGGCACATTGGCTAACACCTGTAATCCTAGCACTCTGGAAGTCCAAGGCAGAGGAACTGCCTGAGCTCAGGAGTTCAAGACCAGCCTGAGCTAGAGTCAGACCCCATCTCTAAAAATAATAATAATAATAATAATAATAATCATAATAATAATAATAATAGCTGGGCACTATGCCAGGCATCTACAGTCCCAGCTACTCAGGAAGCTGAGGCAAGAAGACTGCTTGAGTCCCCGAGTTTAAGATTGCTGTGACCTATGACACCACAGCACTCTACCCAGGCTGACAAAATGAGACTCTATCTCAAAACAAACAAAAAAAAATTAGCTAGGCATAGTGGTGTGCACCTATAGTCCCAGCTACTAGGGAAGCTGAGGCAAGAAGATCACCTGAGTCTGGGAGTTCAAGACTGCAGTGACCTATAATCACACCACTATACTCTAACCTAAATGACAGAGTGAGATACTGTCTCTCAAAAAAAAGAAAGAAAGAAAGAAAGAAAAAAGAAAAGACAAGAAAAAAAGCTTTCAAAACTTTCAGAGAGAAAGAAAAAATGGCAAACCCCAATGCCTACAGGGTCCAGGCACTGGAAATTTAACTGTTAGTGAGGAAAGAAAACCAAGGCAAAGCAATGGGGGGCTTGTGGCCTCTACGACCTGTGCCTCCACTGAAGCTGCTATTACTCTATGGCAGGATACTGCCAGAATGTGGGCCCGCTGATGCCAGATCTTTTAATTTGTTAAGAAAAAACAATTTTTATGTACAGTTTTGTAAGAGACATTGAACAAAACACCTGAAAACTGTTTTTAGCCTATGGGCCTCCTCCTCAAAAGCACCCTGATAGTCTGGTGCTTGGCTCAACTTGCATCTTTGCCCACCACCAACCAACAGTGTCACTCTGAATTTGAGGATAGATCCATTTGGCCTTTCTGAACCCAGCCTGTTCAAAAGCCTGGTCTACTATATGGGAAAGAGGCAGGGCAGAGAACAGCACATGCAGCAGCACCCTCCTGGGCAACAATCTGCCGCCAGGGGGTGTGCCAACAGCCCAGTGGTCCCTATCATGAGGTCTCCTCCTAGGCCTCCAAGCATGGCCATCTGCCTAGACAGCCGCCCTGTCCCTGCCCAGAATACAAGCACAACCTGCTGCTCCTGAACCATGCTCTGATACACCCACAAGGGAAGTATCCAGATACCATGCCAGGTACCTTCCCTTCAGATCCTCACAGCACAGAAAAAAGCCAGTATTTACTAAACGATAAGAATATGTAGACTATGGCCTTTCTAAAGTTTTCCTTCTTATTTTTTGTTTTTGTTTGAGACAAGGTCTAACTCTGTTGCTGAGGCTAGAGTGCTGTGGCGTCAGCCTAGCTCACAGCAACCTCAAACTCCCAGGTGTAAATGATCCTCCAGACTCAGACTCCCAAAGAGCTAGGACTTTAGGCATCCACCACAATGCCCAGGCAATCTTTTTTTTTTTTTTTTTTTTTTTTTAGATATAGTCTCAAGCTGTCACCCTGGGTAGAGTGTCATGGCGTCACAGCAACCTCAAACTCTGGGACTTAAGCGATTCTCTTGCCTCAGCCTTCCAAGTAGCTGGGACTATAGGCGCCCACCCTAATGCCCGGCTATATTTTGGTTCTAGTTGTCATTGTTGTTTGGCGGGCCCAGGCTGGATTTGAACCCACCAGCTCTGGTGTATGTGGCTGGCACCCTAGCCGCTTGAACTACAGGTGCTGAGCTGGCAATCTTATTTTTAGTAAAGACTGGATCTCAATCTTGCTCAGGCTGGTCTGGAATCTTGAACTCAAGGCATATGCCTGCCTCAGCCTCCCAGAGTGTTAGGATTACAGGTGTGAGCCACCATGCCTGACCTTTTTAAAGAAACAGATACCACCCATTGTGAGCAGAGGTGTGTAGGAACATATATGCTGACACGATAGGAAAGTATAAACTAGAATCACTCTTCCATAGAGTGATCTAACAATACATAGACAGCAAAAGCCTTAAAAAAAGTTTATACCACTTGACCCAGTAAACCTAATTCTAGAAATTCTATGCAAATAATCAAGAGATACAGAAAGGATGTTTCTCACAGCATTACAGGAAACAAAAATATCTTCCACATCACTAAAAATGTTTCAGAAAAATGTTCAAGGTAAACTAAGTGTTAAGACGCTATATAATGTTTTTTTTCCAGTTTTCTTTAAAATCCCCAGAAGCTCTTGAAAAAAAATAAAAAAGACATGCCAAAACACAAAAGGTAGGCTCCACGCCTGTAGCACAGTGGTTAAAGCGCCAGCCACATACACTGAGGTTGGAGGGTTCAAACCAGGCCTGGGCCAGCTAAACAACAATGACAAGTGCAACAAAAAAATAGTTGGACGTTGTGGTGAGCATCTGTAGTCCCAGATACTTGGGAGGCTAAAGCAAGAGAATCACTTAAGCCCGAGAGGTTGAAGTTGCTGTGAGCTGTGACGCCACAACACTCTACTGAGGGCAACACAGTAAGACACTTTTCTCAAAAAAAAAAAAAAAAAAAAAAAAAAAAGCACAAAAGGCACTGAAGTGGGATTTCCTTTTCCATACTTTTCTATATTTTCCAAGTATTGTACAACAAGCATTTTTTTTCTTTTTTTCTTGTCTTTTTTTTTTTTTTTTGAGACAGAGTCTCAAGCTGTGGCCATGGGTAGAGTGCTGTGGCATCACAGCTCACAGCAACCTCAAACTCCTGGGCTTAAGCAATTCTCTTGCTTCAGCCTACAGACATCTGCCATAACGCCCAGCTACTTTTTGTTGTTGTTGTTATTGTCATTGTTGCTTTAGCTGGCCTGGGTCGGGTTCAAACCCACCAGCCTTGGTGCATGTGGCCAGCGCCCTACAAACTGAGCCACAGGAACTGCCTACATTTATTATTTTTACAATTAAAATAAGTTACAAATTATTTCTTAAGGGATAGTTTTAGCCTTGATTATAAGTAATGTAAAATGAATTTATTCTAACATTTTTTGCACAATTATCACCAAAATATACCCGGGTCCTCAAGCAAGCAGGGCAGTGAGCTCTGGCTTCAGCTGGCCCAAATTCAACCCCAGTCCTATGGCCTCCAGAAGCCTCTTTAAACTCTCAGGCTCAGTTTCTCCTATAAACTGGGGCTAATTTAACTGCCTGAATTCGTATGGGATAAATCAGAGAAATAACATCTGTAATGCACAAACTATATCACAGGTGCATAAAAGCTGTTTCTTCTCTATACTGCATCCACAGTAGAAATTCAGTAAATGTCTATTGACAAATTAGCATTCTCAAATTAACTCAAGTAGAAAATTAAGTTGTAATCAAATTATCAAATTCTTATGACTCTGGACAGGACCTTACACATACCTAATTGAGCACCACCATCACTCTTTTGTAAATACTCACTTTGGCAGCACATATACTAATTCTGGAACAATACAGAGAAGATTACCATCACCCCTAAAAAAGAAAGAAAAAAACAATGCAGAAGCTTCTACTCCAGGAGGCCAAAAGTCCCCATTCCAACATACAGATTCACAAACAATTCTAGGATCAAAGTTTGTCTTCAGAGGCAAGGCGAGGTGGCTCACACCTGTAATCTTAGTACTCTGGGAGGCCAAGGCAACCTGAGCAACAGCGAGAGCCTGTCTCTACAAATATGGTCCAGTGTTGTGATGGATGCCTATGATTCCAGCTAAGACAAGAGGAAATCGCTTGAGCCCAAGAGTTTGAGGCTGCTGTGAGCTATAATACCAGGGCACCTTACCCAGGGTGACAGACTGAGTCTGTCTCAAAAAAAACTTTGTCTTCAGTGAATCAACTCTACACATCGAGTTTCTAAACAACCCTACCACACTGGCTGCTGGGGAGGCAAGGGGATTAATATCTAGTCTTAGCTCACATCTTAAGAGTAATAAATAAAAATAATAAAATGCTCTCCTTTGAACCTCTATGGGCCAGCTGACCTTATTCTTTTCACACTATCAGGAGTCAACAGAGTCATTAAAAGTCAGATTTTAAAACATTTCATTCAAGCTAGGGGAATAGAACAATGAACTACTCTTTCCCTCCTTCCTACACAGTTTGACAGATATAAAGGCATATTTCCTCAAAGAGGTTATCAGCTTTAACCTCAAAGGTGGGTAAAAATGATGTGGAAAAGGCCCAGAATGCTCGAAACCATGCGCGGTGTTGTGACATACAATGAGCTGCCCGGAGCTAACCTTGGCACCAGGGCTGCAATCCCTCTTCCAGGCATTATTCCGTATCCTACAGGCTGTCTCCTACCAGACAAGCCATGTCCCACTGTAAGGTAACAGTTCATTCACTGTCTGGCCCTCTACACTCAGCTGTCTGATCCACACAGGATCTGGAGGACAGAAGGCATCACTGAATGTCTGCCATCTGAGGACTGCAGCACCCACAGGAAGTTTTAACAACCAAGAGAGTGGACTGAACCTGTACAAAGTAAGAAAGGCCATGAACGTGGGACACGACCTCTTTGGTGAAATAAGGCTCTAAAAGTCAGTCACAGGAAGGAGGTGTGTCTCACTTCAGAAATCCCTTTAAATGCCAGAACACTACAGCCGAAGCGCCATGTATACTTCAAGTCACTGGTCCCTCTTCCCAGTGATTGGCTCTTTGTAGAAAAAAGTGAAAATGAGCTTTATGTGATTAAAAAGAAAAGAAAGAAAAGGAAGGAAGGAAATAAATCACTTTAAGGATAGGGAGTTTTCTTAGTTGAAGCTGCAGACTCATGTCTCAGCCAATCATTCTGGGTTTAAACTCAATTTTAAATTCCACCTTCAGTTCCCATAAGCCCATCACAAGAAAGTGTGAGGTGGTCTTGTGAAGACAGACACAGCTTCGAATTAGACACACCAAAGTTTGAACCCTTAGCTCCACTACAGATCTGCTCAGTGACTTCAACAAGTGACCTACCTCTGAGTTTGGTGTCCTCATCTGAAAACCTCGTGTGTGCCATCCACCTTGTCTGTTAAATGTTAGTGAAGCATTGTGCCCAGTGCCTCACACACAGTAAGCGCCCGACCTTTAGTAACTATTGTTTAAAAGTTCTGACAGAGAGGAAGACTAAGAGATTCAAAACATAAGTTAATCAGAGGAGAGTAACAACCCCTTAAACCGAATACAATTCAAGAATGCATGGCTTTCCTCAATTATCACACCTGGTCATAAAGCATGCCCTGCATCTGGTTCTTTTCTACCACATTCAGCAAGGTGCAACCAGGGATAACAGAAAGGCTCCAAAAGAAAGTGTGTCGGCTTTGGAGGACCCAAATATTAATCCTGGGTCATCTCTACCTCACTAAGTGGCTCTGGGCAAGGCACTTTATTTCTCTGGATAATGTCTCCTTTCTTACACATTAAAGGACTAAATCTGCTTCTTTTGATTATCGAGACTGATTTAAATATCATTTTATCACAAACTAGAAATCCACATTCTCCAGACTTAGGAAATCTCCAGACTTAGGAAATACTATCAAGAAGCAAAGTTTTTCATAAGGCGTATATTCAAGTTGATGAGGATACTGAAAGCCTTTGTCATTACTCCCAAGAAGTGTCTTTCCATTCCTAACAGCCGTCCACTTTAAGATTTTCTCAATACTAACTGTTCTGTCAGGAAAGAACACCTCCAGCTGTTTATACTGTCTGCCCTGGAGCACACGAACACCACAGAGATCACTTTCATACAACCTGGTACTATTATAATACCAGCGGATCTAACAGAACCAGAGAGAAGTCCATCCTTTCCATCTAATCAAGCAAGTTTCTGGAAATAACCAAAAAGGAAAAATAATTCTGGAATTTATTAGTGGAATTAAAGGAAGTTGTTTTCATCTATTAATCCAAGCCCATAAAACCCACCTGCCTGCCTGTCTGATGTCCACTCTAAATCATTCATTCAATAAATATCAAGAACCTGAGAACTGGCAGGCACTGGGGATCTGGGGAAGAGGTCCAAAGATGAGCATAAACAGACAGATTGGCCCCTGTGGCAGGTCCACAAGGGAAGATGTGAGAAGCTGCTTTTGAGGCATCTGAACAGCAACAGGCGCTCCATTTCATTTTTCAATGTATAGTAAAAAAGAACCATTTACATGCTACTTTCCAACATCCTGCCTTCACATCGTTGCATTCTTGCACTTTGCCATCTAACTACAGAAAATTCTTTGAGGGACAATTTTTCACTTCTCCCAAGGATGATGCATAACTAGTATGAGATAGATGCACAGGAGAGATGGTAATTCATTACAGACAATGGATGCCTCAGGGCATAAGGGCTCAATTCTGAGGGGACATCCAGTTGGGAAGGATTATCATTTATCCCTGCACATATGTCTCCATGAGAGACTAAACTCCAGAAAACAACAGTCATACTACGTCTGGTACAGAATAGGACTTTTTAAAATGTATATCAAATGAATATGCTCAAGAGAGGGGCACCCAAACCTCTGGACTTCTTCCCTACAACTCTTGCCAGCCTGAGCTCCACTCAAATCTGTAGTAACAGACTATCCAATGACTAGTACTAGATTAGCATTTCTCTTTTTCCTCTTCAGGGTGGGGGGACATCATAGGCTCCTCCAAGAGGCAAAGCCATATGCCTTGCTCAGGAAAACAAAAATGTCCGTATATAAGAATGTGCATATAATTTCAGGGTTCATGGGCTTCCTCTAGAAGTCTGTGACCCTCAGGTTAAGAACGCCTACATCAGATTATTAAAAATTAGACTTGAAAGTAATGTTGAAATCCTACCCAGGCAAGTTCTATTTATTTGTCACAAACAAGAATAAGGGGGCCAGAGAGACCTCGGTTTCAAGATATGTTTTAACATTTGCTAGCCATGTGAGGTTAGAGAAGTCAACTGCCTCTCTCAGCCTCAGTTTCCTCCTCTGTAAATTGAGTTAACGATAGTTGCTAATTCTGTGTTAGTATCAGGATGAGGTGAGCCAGTGTGTGACATGCTTGGCACGGTACTCTGTACACAATAAATGCTCATAAATGGAAGCCACACTGCCTTTCCTTTAGTCCACCGACCCCACAGTTACCTCCCACTCGCACTTTCATCCCTATTCAGAATTTCACTAGCAATTCCCATGAGATCTCAGGGAACAGGACAGAAAATAAGAGCACCTAAGAATTTCTAAGGTCACAAACCACAACCCTACTTCCCCACCACCAGCGAAATGCTTGGTTCAACCTATGAAAGCCCATCTAAGAAGACAGTCTGCAATCCCTTTCTGTGTAAAGCCAGGTCAGCTGTCAGCACACAATTGTTCTATTAGGCCAAGTCAATTTTTAGAGGCAGGGCTGTTAAGTTAAAATGGAGATGAAAAGAAAATGTTTGATCAAATGCTAAACTGCAGAAACACTGACAGGGAGACAAAGTAGAGGAAGTAGTTTCACACAGCTATTCTCTGTCATACCTTCACTGAACATTGGATACTTAAGGGAGTTGATCAGCCTTTCTTTTCTACCCACCACTCAGCTCTCTTCCCACCCCAAGTAGCTAAAGGAACTGACTTAGTTATTAAATATCCTCAACTTCCCTCTGTTTTCAAGTTCATTCAACACTTAATGTAGGATCCAGAAAGTCTGATTTTAAAGTTACATAGAACCTATCATTCAGATGCCTTTTACAAATTTCTCAAGCTTTTCTAAATATTTGCATTTAGAAAAGTGGAAAACATGCATTTCCACTTTAAAACAATCTTTCATCTCTAGAAATGCAAATTTTCTTTGTTTGTTTAACCAATCCACATACCACTAGCCAGTGTTTAATCAGGTCTTTATTTAACATCACCAACCCTGTGAGTTGCACAGCCAAGTCTGAAAGTCTGAAAGGTTTAGATAATGACCTCATTAACAGCAACAAATTGGTTCAAAGATGAAATATGTATCAATATGTCTAAGAACTTTTTAAAGTTCCATACTTCAAAAGTGTTAATTAATTCCTCCAGCATTCATATGCCTGCCACTCTTACAAGCAAATGGGCTTTAACACTGCATGAGTAAGTAGGATAAAAGTAATTAATAGCATTTCAGACTCACACTTTGTTTTTACCTCAACTTTCAAAAATGTAGACCTCAAAAATAAATACATACCAACTCTTCATACAGACTACACTAGGGACCTTGGAATATTTAAGCATAAAATGCAGAAGGGGAGAACCAAGATTCCTGGTGACTAATCCCAAGGTCTGAACCACAACTCCTCTCTATTTTGACACTGCCAGACTGACACAATTCTCAACCATGCTTCTCCCTACCCTAACCCATACAAATGACTAAACAGGTACACTACTTAAAAGTATCTGGGCAAAACAGACTATGATAAGGCATCTACTGTACAAACACACACACATACACACTTTCAATGACATAATGAGGGGGAGGAAAAAAATCAGTTAACACAACCCAATTTCTTATCTTAGAATTTTTAAAGGAGAGCAATTACAAACGCGTCTTTTCTCCCCCTAAAACATGAACAATACTGCTACAGAACCCCACTGGAAGTAACAAAAGCAATGCCATAATTCTACTATTTTTCTTTAGATATGGGAAAAATGAACTCTGCTCTTCAGACCATAAAACACTAAGTAGCAAAGCACACATAGTTGTTTTTTTTAAAGATAAATGAAAGGTTTTGAAAACTTCAACAGTATTTAGAAAACATGATTAATCTGAAGTTGGACACCAATTTGTTTCTTCTGCTTTCTCATTTCTCACCAAAAAAAAAAAAAAAGTTACATTCCCTCACAGCAGTCCTAAAACATCAGCTTTCTCTACAAAAAGCTATTTCAGGGCCAGCCAACAGGGGCCACACCAGTTCCTTCAATCAGACAGTATTCGCAGAACTAATAAAAGCACGCCAGCCTTTGTACACACACAGCCATGAAAGCCACACTGCACTCTGCCCATAGACACAGAGGTTCAACAAAGTCGGCCACTACAATAAAGTTATGAAAGATATACTGTGCACCAAGAAATGATTATTCACACAGCTCAGATAAACTCACCACATACTGCAGTTGGAAAGGAATTATGACACTTATTAGAGATTGCTTAACAGGTAAACTTATTAAATATCATTTAAGTCATTTTTCTTCACTTAGCAAGTGTTGACTTAACTTTGGGAGGGAGACTGAGATAATAGACTATAAAAGTTAGATAAGTACTTCAAAAAGTTTCAAAAGAGAATAGATTTCTTCCGCCAAATTAACACATTATCTCTCCACCCACAAGGATAAAATAGTTACAAATGGTGTGTTTAAACTGCTAATTTTGTATTAAATGGGGAACCCAAGATTATCTCTAAAACATAGCCCTACTCATAATGGATAGCTCACCAGGCAAACTACCCTCTAGAAAGAACACAAGTTAAAACACTGCTGATAAAAATCGCAAACTTCAAAAGTCAAACTTCAAAAAGTGAAGTGCCATGTTAAGACATCTTCTTCTTCTTCTTCTTTTTTTTTTTTTGGAAGGCTGTAAATCAAACAGTACAGTGAAAATCTCAAATAGAGACAAGGAATCACAAGGAGCAAGATTTAAGATTCAAACTACTCTTGAAGGGTGCGAATGAAACGTTTAGAAATCTTCACCAAAGCATTTATTTCTAAAGCTTATAAAGATCTTAATTATAACATTATTTTTTTAAAGTCCAAAAGCATTTAACATATGTAGTTAAAGGGCTCAATCAACATGTTTCCCCTTTAATTTACCCCGCAAAAGGGCTCTTATACGAGGATAAGAGCCATGTATAGCAATGCTGCTGATTAATCGCGCGAGCCTCGTTCCGCCTAGTTAAGGACACACCTCTAAGGAACCAAGCTGCACAGCTCCCGTCCTATCCACGCAGGGCTTTGAGTCTGCACCCAGAGGAGGGAAAATGAAGAGAAGAGGCTGTCTACACTCTGGGCTGCAATGCAATCATTCCATACAGTTTCCATTCATAACTCACCCAAGAGTAAAGCGCGGAAGGCCCAAAGTTCAGGCCCTGCAGCCCTCCGATCACCCCAAAAGGTTCAAAAACAACCTGACCATTTCAAATCGCCCACATCCAAGGCGCGCTTATTAACTGCCATAAGTGCGCTGGCAGTCTAGTAGTAACAAGTTGATGAAGATCATGGCCAAGGAAGCGGGAAGGCATCCACCCAGCTAACCATCCGCAGAAGCTTCAGCTGAGAGTCCCTCCTCCAAAAAGTAGGCACAGCTTAAAACTCTCCCTAGCCAGCTTCCTTTGGAATGCAAATCTCTTTCACTTGGAACAAGGTGGAGGACTGGTCAGTAAGCGACCCAGTCTCACGATTTGCAGGCCCTCTGAATTAGTCCTTGGCCGCCGAGGGGCGGGCGGGCCGGCAGTCACCCTCCCACCCTCTGCAATCTGAGGCACGCAGCGAGGGCTGCCTTCCACCGCCACCCCAGGGCACCCTCGATCCCCACTCCTCGACCAGCTTCTTCAGCTTCCCGGCCTGCTGGGGCTTGTCCAGAGCCCTGCAGGTGGGCAGCGGTGCCCAGGTGAGGCGGGCGGCAGGTTCCAGGGAAAAACCTGAGGTTAGGCAGCCCCTCAGACAAACCTGGCTGCACCCAGAGAGAACATGCCTGGACGGAAAGCAAAGCCTGCAACCTTACACAGACCACCCTATCCTACAACACTTATGTTTCCAAAGTGCATTCAACAGGTAGTTCCCGAGACTTCTACCTGAGGCAGACCTAAATATACAGCCGGCTCAAGGGGGTCGCCGAAGCGTGGGTGCTGGGCCTGGGGTCCCCCTCCCGCCCCCTGGACCCACAGGAGGTCCAGTCCCCACGTGCGCTCGCCCCCAGCTGCGGCGCCCGGAGGCCGCGTCCCACCCGCCCGCCCGCTGGGGAGGGATGCTGCCGGCCTCCTAGCCGCCCCTCCCGCCCTCCAGTCAGTCAGCCCGCGGCGGGGTCGGCGGGCGCAGCCCCCGGAGCCATCTTGTGGCGGCGGCGGCGGCGCGGGGCCCGAGCGGCGGGCAGCTACCTGCACGATCTCGCCTTCGGCACTGAGCGTGGCCCCAGCCCGCGAGAAGCGGCCCGTGAGGCCGGTGGTGTAGGTGGTGTAGTCGCCGCTCGGGCTCGACTCGAACAGCACCACCTCCACGAACGCCGTCTCCTTGGCTCGCGCCGTGCCGGGCCCCGCGGCCGCCAGCAGTAGCCCGAGCAGCAGCGGCAGCGGCGGTGGCGGCGGCAGGCGGCGGCGGCGGGGGCCGCGGGGGCGGCGGCGGAGGCGGCGGCTGCGGCAGCCCGGGGCCCCTGGGCGCCCGCCCGAGCGCGGCCTCATGGTCCTGCGGCGGGAGGGCGCGGAGGGCGGGCGCGGCCGGGCATAGTCGCGGGCCGGCGGAGGACCGAGCGCGGGCGGACGCCTCACAGCCCCATCGCGGCGGCGGTGGCGGCGGCTTTGTGGGTCGCAGGCTCCGCTCGGGTCCCCGGGCAGTCGCGCCGCGGCCCTTTCATCTGCTCCACGTGAGGGGTTATCCCCGCCCCGGCAGCGTCGTGACCCGCTCTCCCCTCCCTCCCTGAGCTCGGTCACAGCCGCCGCCGTGGGGTGTAGGAAGGCGAGGCGGGCGCGCCTGCGGCGAGAGGCGGAGCCCCACGGCCGGGCACGCCCCGCTCCGGCCCAGTCTGCGCCCCCTCCCCTTCATTATCGCTCCGCCTCATCGTCTCAACTCCACCTCCACAACCGCCTCCTTGCTCCACCCCTTCGTCCTCGCCCCGCCCATCCCGCCGTCTTGCTCCACCCCTTCGTCCTTGCTCCGCCCCTGCCCATTTCTCTGCTCCGCCCCTTAGTCCTCGCTCCGCCCCCGCCGGCGGACATTTCTGTTTGCTGTTGCAGCACTTGGGCGGGAAAGGGGTTCACAACCTGCTCCGGGTTGATGCGCAGCCTCTCTAGAGGCCTCACGCGTCCTAGTCCGGTGCAGGAGTGCAGGCCATTCGAACGTGGAAAGTCTTGTTCTTCTCGGCCCCTCCTACTCAATTCACAGTTCGTAGGAAGCTTAAGCGTCAGCTCAGGGAGGTTCATCTTCACTCCAACCTCCAGAATCAAACGAGAAAGGTCCTGGCAGTCAGCGGCCATTAGCACCGTGGCCATGCCAGAATGTGGCCAGTCCTGGAACAGGTGTCAGTCTGTTATTCTCAACTGGAAGATCAGGGGAAGAGCCTTGGGATTCTGATGGAGTTCCTCTTTCTACCGGCCCAAAGACTAATCGAAGCCCCAGCCTCATAAGAAGTTCTGAAAACCGAGTCAGACCATATGCAAAAAGCTAGCAGAATCCAACACCATCGCCCTCTGTGTACAGACTGATGGCTTCTAAATTAACATATCTAAGATGCGCTCAAATGCTCCGAGGTTCCAACACCCTGAATATAAACTTTTAATCCCCCCCCTTTTTTGGAACATGCCTTTTCCTTCTTCATTAGCCCTCTGAGAAACCCTTCCTTCGAAAGCCAAGTTCAGTTTCCACTTACACTGTGGAGTCATATTTGGTTAGAATGATCTGCTTCTACTTGCTACTACACCCAAAGTACTAAAAAGACAAAAAGAAACTCATTGAGACTTTTTTTTTGAGTAAACAACTTACCAAGGTTACATTTTGAAGTAGAAAAAAACATTTTCAACATGTGGAATAGAAAATACACTTGGAAAAGAATCCTCAGATCTGTGTTACTGGGTTTGGACCACCCAGAGTTCAGGAGGGAGTCACTGGGAAAGCAGGGCTCTGGGGTGGTCAGCTTTCTAGTTTCTCCAAAACCAAGCCTAACCCATGCTGATTGCAACTGTCCTCAGGGGGAGCTCAATCATCATAACCCATGTACAACACTTTACAATTCAGGGTCACCATCAACCTGTAAGTGGACAAATTTCATGTATCCATACAATGAGATATTATTTGTCAACAATTGAAACAAATGAAATACTGATATATGCTGCAACATGGATGAACCTTGAAAATATGCTAACTGAAGGAAACCAAACCCCGAAGCCTGCATATTGTATGATGCCATTTATATAAAATGCCCAGAATAGACAAATAGAAACAGAAAGTATTAATAGATTGGTAGTTGTCAGGGGGTTGGGGGGGGCGGGGGAGTCAGGAATGGATAGTAACTGCTAATGGGTTTCTGTGAGGGTGATGAAAATATTCTGGAATTAGATAATGGTGATGGTTGCACAATTGCATAAACATACTAAAAACCACTAAATTGTACAGTTTTAAAGGGTGAATTTTATGGTATGTGAATTATATCTTAATACAGCTAAAAAAAATTCAGTCTTCAGTGATATTTTCATATAAACACACACACACATACAGGATACTATGTAAGGATAGCCTCTGCTCTTTGAAGTCTTAGCTCAAATCTCACATCCTCAACAAGGACAACCCTGACTGTTCCATTTAAAACTGAAACATGTCCCCTTATCCCCTACTCCCAACCTCCCTTGGCCTGCCTCCCTCCCCTGTGGCATTTATCACCTTCTAATATGCTAAATAATTTGCTTATTTATTTTTGTCTCTTTTCCATGCACCATATACACACATGCCAGAGAGCAAGCTCTATAATGCCAGACATCTTTGTTTTGTTCACTAACTCAGGCCAAGGCTGCCTGGCCCAGCATAGGCACTCAATAAATATTTGTTGCATGAATGGGTGACTAAGCAAATGAGTGAAAAGCTCCTCAATGTGTATCCCTTCCATTTTGCAGGCATTTGGAGCAGCTTGTTAGCAGCTGCTTAGAAGCACTGGGATTCATGGGACCAAAATAAATCCTGAGTGTGAAGAAGAACAATCCTTTCCTCACAATTTGCAATGACCCTCTGGTGGGTTGCTTGAGCTCACAATTTCGAGACCAGCCTGAGCAAGAGTGAGAGACCCCGTCTCTACTAAAAAAAAAAAAAAAAAGAAAGAAAGAAAGAAAAACTGAAGCAAGAGGATCTCCTGAGCCCAAGAGTCTGAGGTTGCTGTGAGCTACGATGCTACAGCTCTCTACCAAGGGCAACAAAGTGAGACTCTGTCTCAAAAAAAAAAAAAAAAATTACCATGAAAACCTAGACAACAATCAGAAGAGAAACTGGTCTTGATTTTTAAAACTCTGCTTAAAGAAAGGTATAGTTAATGAGACATAGGCCAGTAACAGAAGTAATATTATTCGTCTCTCAGCAACAAGAAGCTGTTTAAAGAGGCCAGGTGTAATGGCTCACGCCTGTCATCCTAGCACTCTGGGAGGCTGAGGCCGGTGGATTGCCTGAGCTCACAAGTTCGAGACCAGCCTGAGCCAGAGCAAGACCTCGTCTCTAAAAATAGCCAGGCATTGTGGTGGTGGCCGCCTATAGTCCCAGCTATTGGGAGGCTGAGGCAAGAGAATCTCTTAAGCCCAAGAGTTTGAGGTTGCTGTGAGCAATGACACCACAGCACTCTACCCAGGGTGACAAAGTGAAACTCTGTCTCAACAAAAAAAAAAAAAAAGAAGAAGAAGAAGCTGTTTAAAGAGAGGTTTTTACTGAGTATTGAAGTTTCGCCAAAATCTGGTGGGCAGTAAAGGGAGATAAAAAGTCATTTCAAATAAAACATAAGACCAATCAGCTAGAGCAAGGACAGGATCAGCAAGCTGGATCAAATGCCAGAAATGATGCACATTCACTATCTGATGTGGCACATCCCTAGGAGATCATCCTGGGTGTAACTTATTCCTTTCTCTACTTAACAGACACAGCTAGGATGAAAATAACTGAGAACAGGTGCATCAGCTGCCAAACCTTTGGCAAAAGTCATTGACTTAGGACAAAAAACACACAAAGCTTCAGGAAACTTTCTACCACCAAAGTTCTATTTATATGACCAAATAGAGAAGCTGTGGGATTTCAAATTCAAATATATACTAATATGTTTTAGTACATAAAGAGATGGTATAAAACCAGACTTGGATATTCACTGCAGTATCATGGGGCTTTTGTTTTGTTTTCTTTTGTTTTGTTTTGTTTTGTTTTGTTTTGTTTTGAGACAGAGTCTTACTCTGTTGCCCTGGGTAGAGAGCTGTGGCATCATAGCTCACAACAACCTCAAACTCTTGGGCTCCAACAATCCTCTTGGCTTAGCCTCCTGAGTAGTTGGGACTCCAGGCACCCACCACAACACCCGGCTATTTTTAAAGATGGGAGTCTCGTTCTTGCTCAGGCAGTCTTGAACTCCTCAGCTTCAAGCAATCCACCTGTTCAGCCTCCCAGAGTACCTTGGATTATAGGCCTGACCATCTCACCCAGCCTGCAATATAGATTTTAATAATAAAAGACAAGAAACAATGTAAGTATCCATCAGCCGGGCATAGTTAAATAAATTATGGTACACCCATTTAATATAAATAAAATAGAGGGCGGCGCCTGTGGCTCAAGGAGTAGGGTGCCAGCCCCATATACCTGAGGTGGTGGGTTCAAACCCAGCCCCTGGCCAAAAATTGCAAAAAAAAAAAAAAAAGAAAGAAAAAAAAGAAGTAGATATTGGTCTGAGTGTGGTGGCTCACACCTATAATCCTAGCACCCTGGGAGGCCAAGGCAGGAAGATCACTGACCTCAGGAGTTTGATACCAGCCTGAGCAAGAGTGAGACCCCATCTCTACTAGAAATAGAAAAAGTATCTGGGTGTTGTGGCAGATGCCTGTAGTCTCAGGTACTTGAGAGGCTAAGGCAATAGGATTGCTTGAGTCCAGAAGATTGAGGCTTCTGTGAGGTAAGCTGAAACCGTGGCACTCTAGCTCAGGTGATGGAGCAAGACTCTGTCCCCAAAAACAAGAAACACATTACATAGTTATTTAAAAGAATGAAGAGACTCCATGAACTTACATGGAATGGTCTCTAAAATACACTAAGTAAACAAGATATGCATATGGCTCAGCGCCTATAGATCAAGCAGCTAAGGTGCCAGCCACATACACCAGAGCTGGCAGGTTCGAATCCAGCCCGGGCCTATCAAACAACAATGACAACTATAACCAAAAATAATAATAATAATAATAGCCAGGCATTGTGGCTGGCGCCTGTAGTCCCAGCTACTTGGGAGGCTGAGGTAAGAGAATTGCTTAAGCCCAGGAGTTGGAGGTTGCTGTGAGCTGTGATGCCACAGCACTCTACCCAGAGCCACAGCTTGAGGCTTTATCTCAAAAAAAAAAAAAAAAAAAGATGTGCATATGATATGCTTCCATGGAAGTGGGTTGGATGGGGAGGAAACAAATAAGTGAAGGTCTGGTTTGCAAACATTAACTATGTATGGAAGGGGACATTAAAAACAAATAAAAAATTGTGCCTGGAAAGGTACCTGGATATCTAGGAGGCCAAGAATAGAGGGAGATCTACTTTCCCCTGTACAGTTGGCCATCCAAATCTCTGGGCTCCACAGTCATGGATTCAACCAACCACTGACCAAAAATATTCAGAGGGAGGTTGGTGTGGTGGCTCATGCCTGTAATCCTAGCACTCTGGGAGGCCAAGATGAGTGGATTGCCTGAGCTCATGGGTTCGAGACCAGCCTGAGCCAGAGCAAGGCCCCATCTCTAAAAATAGCTGGGCATTGTGGTGGGAACCTGTAGTTCTAGCTACTTGAGAGGCTGAGGCAAGAGAACACTTACACCAAAGAATTTGAGGCTGCTGTGAACTATGATGCCACAGCACTCTACCCAGGATGACAGCTTGAGATTCTGTCTAAAAAAAAAAAAAGAAAGAAAGAAAAAAAAAATGGATGGTTGTGTTTGTACTGACCATGTTTAGACTTTTTTTTCTTGTCATTATTCCCTAACCAATACAAGAAAACAACTATTTCCGTAGCATTTACCGTATATACTTGAGTATAAGCCGACCTGAGTATAAGCTGACCCCCTTAATTTTACCCTAAAAACTGGGAAAACTTAGTGACTCCAGTATAAGCCGAGGTGGAAAATGCAGCAGCCACTGGTAAATTTCAAAAATAAAAATATATACCCAAAACAATTACAATAATTGAGGAA
>CAUYPK010151627.1:0-44263 GCA_963574355.1 Loris lydekkerianus
ACAAGTGACTACCAAAGAGAACTGCAGAGACTAGCTCATGGCTAAGAAGGAAATAAACAGAGGCGAGGTCCAGGCCTCATGGGAGAAAGTGTGTTTGCAGCCCAAGGGGTGGTGGAGAAGTTTGTTTGGTTTCTCGGGGCCATAGCTGGTCCAGGTCAGGACAGAGGCCAGCAGGTAGGAAATACAGGCTGGGCCTGGAGGGCAGGAATCCTGTTCTCCCTCCCAGGGGCAGGAGGGCTGGGGTGAGCAGCCCACATGCTTCACTGGGAATCCAGATGTGGGGATCCCACTGAATCTCAACAGAAAGTCATTCAAGGACTTTCTGGACTCAATGTGGGTAAGCACCTTGGATGTCCCCCATGGGTGCCACTGCCAAGTAGACAGTAAAGAAAAAGAAACAAGGCTGAGCGCCTGTAGCACAGTGGTTATGGCACCAGCCACATACACGGAGGGTAGCAGGTTTGAACCCGGCCTGGACCTGCTAAACAACTGCAACAAAAACATAGCCGGGTGTTGTGGCAGGCGCCTGTAGTCCCAGCTACTTGGGAGGCTGAGGCAGGAGAATCGCTTGAGCCCAGGAGTTGGAGGTTGCTGTGAGCTGTGATGCCATGGCATTCTACCCACGGTGACAGCTTGAGGCTCTGTCTCAAAAAAAAAAAAAAAAAAGAAGAAGAAGAAGAAGAAGAAAGAAAGAAAAAGAAACAAATGTAAGCCTCCTAGAACCAGGCAGGGAGGCCCTTCCTCCCAAGCCTCTATTAGCAAAGCTCAGCATTAGGCCAGGTGCACACAAGAGATGCCTGCTGAGTCCAGCTCTGTTATCACAAAGCAGGCAGTGAGGGAGGTAATTTGGAGATGGAGATTAGACACTGGTAGCTGGCACCTTGATTCACTTATGCGTCCCCTGCACCTAGAATGTAAACTCCATGAGACATTTTGTGGTTTCACCCATTGTTGCACTGCTGGTGCCTAGAAGAATCCTTGGCATGTAGAAATTGTGCAAACATCATTGAACAGATGAATAGATTTATTTTATTCCTTTAAAGCCCACATATTAAATCATTCCATGGAAACATACACTGTTATTTAGTCATTATTTTGATGGAGCTAAGGTGTTTCCGAGATTTTAAGTAAACCAAGATTATCACTGGCCATCGCCTCTAGTGCCTGTCAGGGTGTGTCTCCTGGGGACAGTCCTAGGCTTTATGTGGCTTTGAGACAGTATTTATGCTTATTGTGGTTTTTCAAATTAAACTTTTTGTTCTGAGATAGTTACAGATTCCCATGTAGTTGTGAGAACATATATGGATATCCTGTGCATCTTGACCCAGTTTGCTCCAGTGACATCTACCAAGCCGCAGGACAGTGCCACAGCCAGAAGACTGATGATGGGACAGCTGTGACAGAACGTTCTCTCATCACGAGAATCCAGGATGTCCTTATGGCCACACCTGCCTCCCTCTGCCCTACCCCTCTCTTCAATCTGTCCTCCATTACTGTAATAATGTGGTCATTTCAGTAAGATTGAATACAGAGAAACACCTCATACATAAAATTAGGGGACCAGCTTCCTTTCCCATTCAGGATAATTAATTCTCTTAAGAGTCGCCAGCTTGTCACATTTATTAATAGTTTATTCTTCATTTCTGAGTAACTTTCCATGGCATGGACATACCACAGTTTGTTTAACCATTCACCTGTTGAAGGACATCTATGTTTCTACTTTTGGAACTCTTATAAATAAAACTGCTGTAACATTTACCCGTATTTTGTCACGTGGAATGTGTTCCTGTATAAAATGTACACACATATTTTTTGCCCAAACTTTTTGGAAAACACCCCTGGAAAAAATGGCCGAGAGAGACACATCTGGAGAGGGCTAACACTCCCCTGGTAAGTGTGCAGATGGCGTCACCCTCCCGAAGCTGCCCATTTTGTGAAGGCTGCCTCTTTCCTCTCTCCCCAGACCCCTTCCCTCCCCACCACATTGTTGTTGGGGGCCTTGGAAGAGATAGCCACATGTGTGGCTGGCAGGGTGGGAGCTTCTGAGATGGCTTTGCCTGAGGGCAGCCAGGTGGTACCCTGGGGCCTGTGTGGGGCTCCAGTCCTCTCACATGGCCAGGCCACAGGCCTTGGCCATCACCCCACACAGCCCCACCTGCTTCATCAGCCCCACCACCACCCCCTCCAATTGCTGCGCTTAGCAGAGGCTGCTCTGGCCTCCTCCCAACAGATCCTGGATCCTGGACTGGAGCCCTGTGGGAGAGGGTGCAGCACCCTGGGAGGGCCACTGGGCTCGCCCTCCCCCACCAACCCATACTACCCAGGTACAGGCTGGGTGTGGTGGCTCACACCTGTAATCCTAGCACTCTGGGAGGCTGAGGCCGGTGGATTGCTTGAGCTCACAGGTTCGAGTCCAGCCTGAGCAAGACTGAGGCTGAGGAAATAAATGGAGGTGAGATCCAGGTCTCATGGGAGAAGGTGTTTACAGCCCTAGGGGTGGTGGAGAAGTTTGTTTGGTTTCTTGGGGCCATAGCTGGTCTAGGTCAGGGCAGAGGCTACTAAAAATGAAAAATTAAGGCAAGAGGATCCCTTGAACCCCAGAATTTGAGGTTGCTATGAGTTATGACACCACTGTACTCTACTGAAGGCAACAAAGTGAAATTTTGTCTTAAAATTAAAAAAAAAAAAAAAAAGTAGGGGCAAAAGTCCACATTATACATGGCAAAATATAGGTTTTGAACAAAAATGAGTTTTTATTTTCTGGAACAAATTCCTAGGAGTGTGACTGCTGGATCACAGGCTTGTTACACGTTTAGTTTTTTTCTTCATCTTCTTTTTTTTAACCTGCTAACCCATTTTCCAGAAACCACCCAGTTTCCACGAGTCCTCACCAAACTTTGGTGTTGTCACTATGATTTTATTTTAGTCATCTGGACGGGGATGTAGTGATGTAGCATTGTGGGTTTTATTTGTATTTCACTAACGACTGGGGATATTGAACATTTTCCCCTGCATTCATTTTCCATCTGAATATCCTCTGTGGTGAAATACAGCTTCACATCTGCCACGCCTTTCCCACTTTTAAAACTGTGGATTTATGACATTTCTGTATAAAATCTAGAAACTAGTCCCCTGTTGGATATGTGGCTTATAAATATTTTCTCCTGATCTTTAGTTTATCTTTTCTTTCTCTTAACAGTGTCTCTTACAGAGCAAAAGTTTTTAATATTCATGGAATCTGTTTTATCAATTTTAAGTTCCATGGGTCATACTGAAAACTCCTGACCTAGCTCCATCTCCCAGAGATTTCTCTCTTTTCTCATTTTCTTAAAGTTTTACAGTTTTATGTTTTACTTTTCAGTCTGTTAACTCTTTTGAGGTAATTTTTTATAAGACGAGAGACCTTATGCTTCTTTTTCTTTTCATTTGTCCGTAGGTGTCCGTTGCTCCAGCACCATTTGCTGCAAAGGCTATCTTTCCCACACTGAATTTTGCATCTTTGTAAAAAAATTGTTGTGTGTATCTGTGCATATCTATTTCAGGATTCTCTATTATGTCTGCCCCATTGATCTATGCACCTGTCCATCCACCAGTCCCTCACAGTCTGGGTCACCGTAGCTATCTAGTAGGCCTTGAAATTGTATATCTGATTCCTCCCACTTTGTT
The DNA here is from genome assembly GCA_963574355.1 of Loris lydekkerianus. Taxonomy (NCBI): domain Eukaryota; kingdom Metazoa; phylum Chordata; class Mammalia; order Primates; family Lorisidae; genus Loris; species Loris lydekkerianus. The sequence goes on from CAUYPK010151627.1 coordinate 3,667, forward strand.
CTTTTTAAAATAAAATTATTTTACTTATTCTGGTTCCTTTTTCTTCCCATCCAAATTTTGGAATAATCTTGTCCATATCTATACAAACTCTGGAACTTTGATAGAAATTATCTTCAATCTTTATATCATTTGAGAGAAATGACATCTTTACTATGCTGAGTCTTCTAAGCCACAGATTCAGTGCGTCTTTCCACTTGGTTAGGTTGTCTTTGATTTATTTTGTCATCATTGCGTTGTTTGCAACATGTAGATCCTACACATGATTTGTGAGGTCTATGCCTGGGTGTCTCGTTTTTTTAAGATATTATAAATGATGTTGCGTTTTTAATTTTAGTGTCCCTTGCTAGTATGTAGACATACAGCTGATTTGTACATGTGTTACCTTGCACCCTGAAACCTTGCTGAACTTATTAGTTCTGGGTTTTTTAATTTTGTTTTGTTTTTAGGTCCTTTGTATTTTCTACATAGGGAATTGTGTCATCTGCAAATAGAAACAGTTTTATTTCTTCCTTCCTAATCTGTATATCTTTTACTTATTTTTCTAAAGCCTTTACTGCCCTGGCTTGAACTTTCTGCACTATGTTAAATACAAGTGGTAAGAGGAGACACTCTTGCCTTGCCCCTGATGTCAAAGAGAGCACCACATCTTTCCCCATTAGGAATACTGTTGACTGAAGATCTCTTGTACAGGCTTTTCATCAAGTTAAGGAAGTTCTCTTCTATTCCTGTTTTTTGAGTATTGAGTTTTGGCAAATGCTTTGTCTGCATTGATTAATATGGTCATGTACTTTCTCTTCTTCGGGTATTAATAAGGTTAATTTTTGAGCATTGAACCTGGTTTCTGGAATAAACTCTTTTTCATCATAGTATATAATTCTTTAAATGTATTAATTTGCTAATATTTCGTTAAGGATTTTTGTGTCTATATTCATGAGAAATCTGGTTCTGTCGCTTTCTTTCTTCTGCATTGTCTGTCTTGGTTAGAAAGTGTTCCCTATCTTGGATTTTCTGGAAAAGATTATGTAGAGTTGGTATTATGTCTTCATTAAACACTTATTAGAATTTCTGGTGAAACCATGTACATGTGGAGGATTCTCTTAGGAGGTCTTTTAAATTTTAACTTCTTTAATAGTCCTAGGACGATTAAAGTTATCTATTTTTTATTGGGATTGTATGTTTTGAGAAACCGGTTCACGTCATCTATGTTGTCAAGTTAATGCGTAGTTCTGTTCACAGTACCCTCTACTACCATTCAGGGTCAGCAGCCTGCAGAGATAGTCTTTGTTTTATTCCAGATGATGATCATTTATGTCTTCTTTCTTCTTTTCTTTCTCAACTTTCTGGAATCGCCTCAGTTTTATTGATCTTTCCAAAGGATTCACCCTTTGTTTCACCGTTTTTCTTTATTGTTTTCCTGTTTTCAAATCTGTTGATTTCTGCTTTTATCCTTATTTTTTCTTTTACTTGCTTTGGGTTTCTTTTTTTCTTTTTCTTTTTTTTCTTTTTTTCTTTTTCTTTTTTTTTCTTTTTTTCTTTTTCTTTTTTTTCTTTTTTTCTTTTTCTTTTTTTTGAGACAGAGTCTCACTGTGTCGCCCTGGGTAGAGTGCTGCAGCATCATAGCTCACAGCAACCTCTGACTCTTGGGCTTAAGCGATTCTCCTGCCTCAGCCTCCCAAGTAGCTGGGACTACAGGTTCCCGCCACAACGTCCAGCTATTTTTTGTTGTTTTTTGTTGTTGTTGTTGTTGTTATAGTTGTCATTGTTGTTGGTGGGCCAACTCTGGTGTGTGTGCCAGGCTCCCTAGCCACTTGAACTACAGGCACTGAGCCTGGGTTTCTTTTGATCTTCTTTCTCTAGATTCTTGAAGTAGAAGCTGAGATGAGTGATTCTGGACTTTTCCCCATTTCTAATGTATGCCATTAGTGCCATAAATGTCTTTCTTAGCACTGTTGTCCTGCAAGTTTTAATATGTTGTACTTTCATTTTTGTCTAGTCCAGAGCATTTTTCTCATTTACCTTGAGACCCCCTCTTTGTGGATTGTTTAGCTGTGTGTTGTTTAGTTTTTAAGCATCTGAAGAGAAAATTCCTGTTACCTTTCTGGTATCCATTCCTAGTTTGATTTTATAAGTAGCCAGAAAGCACACTCTGTGTTATTTAAAGTTTCAAAAATGAGTTGAGGTTCATTTTATGATCCAGGATCTGACCTATCTTAACACATATTCTGTGGATACTTGAATGTGTGTAGTGCTCTTGGGTGGTGTGTTCTTCGAGCCAGTGAGACAGTGTGGGCTGGTGATGTGTTCCAGTTCTTCATTGTTCCTGCTGGTTTTCTGTCTATTCTATTCATCATGGAGAGAGGAGGGTCCAACTCTAATTGTGGTTTTTTCTGCTTCTCCTTTCAGTTCTATATGTTCTGCTTCCCTTACTGGGCAGCTCTATCATTTGGGACTGAGCTCAAACGATACATTTGGGATCACGGCGTCTTCTTTGTGGAATAGCCTGTTTATTATTACGTAATGTTCCTCTCTATTACTTTTTCTTTGTTCTGAAGTCTATTTTATCTGTTATTAAAATAAGACTTCTGTTTTCCTTTGATTAATATTTGTATCTCTCCTCATGTTTTAACTTTCAACATGCTCCTATTGTCAAACTTGAAGTAAGTTTCCTGGAGACAATGTATAGTGGTATCGTGGCTTTTAATTAACTCAGCCGATCACTGTCTTCTAATTCAGTGGTTCTCAACCTCCCTAATGCCGTGACCCTTTAATACAGTTCCTGTGGGTCATGACCCACAGGTTGAGAACCGCTGTTCTAATTGGAACATTTAGACCATTTACATTTGATACAATTATAATATGTTAGGGTTTGTTTTATTTTCCTAGGGTTGCTATAACAAAATATCACAAGCTGAGTGGCTTAGAGCAGAAATTTATTCTCTCACAATTATGGAAACAAGAAGTCTGACATCAAGTAAGATTTGGAGGGTAAAATAAGCAGTAAGAGATATGTTAATAAAAAGGTTACCCTTGCAGGCAACTGGGATTCGGTTCTCCTGAGGACTAGCTTGGGAAATAGAAAGGAAACATATCAGATTGTCCCACTGAGAAGGAAGATCCCAGGCCATTTATTCCACCACTTACTGTCCATATGAACTTGATCTATTAATTCACCTGCACATTTGGGTTTCACTGGTCAGGAAAAGCACAGAAGAAAGGATGCAAGCCCTTATGGTGGGATGCTGTGAATGTGTCCACATGCCAGGAACTGTACAACACCTGCAGAGCACTGAGAGGGCTGGTCATCAACTCCTTCAACCACAGTCCACCGCTGTGCTGCACAGAACCATCTCATGTTCCAAATCAGGTCCGTCTGTATCCTTCTGGGTAAGGATTGGTCACAGTCTCGAAAATAGATGGTTAGAGTCCAGGTGGTCTTGCCGCTTAATTGACATTTATCCTAAGCTTCTCCCTTACATTTTCTAGATATGCCTCAATCCCAGCCAGCACACTCTCGGGTCTGGATGTTTGTATGACAAGGTCATCAAGACCTTCTTCTTCTTCATTTTTTTTTGAGACAGAGTCTCACTGTGTCATCCTGGGTAGAGTGCCGTGGTGTCACAACTCACAGCAACCTCAAACTCTTGGGCTTAAGCGATTCTCTTGCCTCAGCCTCCCAAGTAGCTGGGATCACAGGCGCCCACCACAACGTCCAGCTATTGTTTTGTTGCAATTGTCATTGATGTTTAGCTGGCCTGGGCTGAGTTCAAACCTGCCACCCTTGGTGCACATGGTTGGCGCTGTCACCACTGTACTACCAGCACTGCCCATCAAGACCTTCTTATGATCAAATGTTGAGTAAAGCTCAGACACTGCTTGCTTCAGGAGGCACCTAGGAATTAGCAGTCATGAGAAACCATGACCACCCTGATACTCAAAGGCAAGGGCAGTGAGGAGTGTCACCAAAGAGCGTGAGCTGTGGAGCAGGGGCAGCCAGCAGAACTCTCATCAGAAGGAGCACAGCCCTCCAGAGAAATGCCCCAGGCCATGGAGCAGTGGGTCAGGATCTCTCTCCCCTTCTGCCTTATGTTCTCACAAGGGGTCTGCATGGGTTGACCCCAACCTCCTGCCAGACTCCCTGCCTGCCATGGGTTGACCCCAGCCTCCAGTCCTGCTATTTCCTGATGATGTCTACTACCAGCTGAACCCTGCTAGGGTCTAAGCGCTCAGGCCATGGGGCCTCACGGGGAGCGGGGCGAGTGACGGAAGGCACCTGGATGGCAAGCACACGGAGCATAAGCCTTGTTCTCCCATCTTCTGCACGTGTTGTCCTTCCACCCTTTTCAAGGATTTTGTTAAAGGTGCCAATGTCATAAGGTACCTAGGTGATGATTCACATGTAACGAGGAAGTGCAGGTGCCTGGAGCACATCAACAAGACCAGGTGGCAGACAAGTCTTCCCGCTGATGCAGAAGGGCCAGCCTGCTGCTGATCTCAGCTTCTGCAAGAGTATGGGCCCTGCCCTTTCCCGCTCCCCAAGAAGTGTGGGCTTCCTGCTGGGCAGTACCTTCCACACTGGGGTCGATAACAGGTTGTGCTGTATCTTTGGCGCAGCCCCTTGGGCTGTTAGGGAGGGTGGATTAGTTAGTGCTATTGGGCAAGTACTTTGGGGTCCAATCTTGGGCCTGAGAGGCACAAAGATGCCATTATATGGCCCCAGCACCTGCCTCAGAGCCTGGGTCAGTGGTGGGTTTCAGGGCAGATGATGCGGACCTGGGAACTACAGAGACAGGGAGAGAAAAGGCAATTCTTGCTCAAAGAGGCCAAGGATAAGGCCAGCAGAGCACCCAGGGGAGCTCAGCCAGGAACTCTGACCACAGCTAGCAGGTGGCCTCCCGGTGCCTCACTGGGCCCATTTATTTATCTACAAGACTAAGATGCAAGGCCTGTCTGATGATGAGACTGGGTAACGAACACAAATAAGAAAGAATGAACAATGGCTCGGCACCCATGGTTCAGTGGTTAAGGCCCCGGCCACATACACTGAGGCGGGTTTGAACCTGACCTGGGCCTGCTAAACAACAATGACAACTGCAACAAAAGTAGCCAGGCATTGTGGAGGGCACCTGTAGTCCCAGCTACTTGGGAGGCTGAGGCGAAAGAATCACTTAAGCCCAAGAGTTAGAGGTTGCTGTGAGCTGTGACACCACAGCACTCTACCCAGGATGACACAGTGAGACTCTGTCTCAAAAAAAAAAAAGGAAAAGAAAGAATGAACAAGGTAATTCAGAAAGTAACAAACACTCTGAAACACAGTCAGGCTGGGGTGCAACATGAAGCCAAATGGGGGAGGTCATGTTGTCCCGAGTGGGGCCAGTGATATTTAAAATGACCCTGAGCCAAAAAAAAGTGTCCTCCCTCACCCCAGGAAGCTTCAGGTGGAGCCCCTGGACAAGGTGGATTCTCAGGCCAGTGAGAGCCCTTGGGTTCCAGGGGGCGGGGGCGCAGCACATGGCAGGCCCGGGTCTCTGTGGGGCTAAAGCTCAGTCCCTGTCTCATCAGCATGAAACGAGGAGGCCGGTGCCCCCACAGAGCTCTCCGGGACCCTAGTCATGGCGCTGGGAGGAAGCAGGTGGCAGAGGAAGTGCCACAAAACCGTGGCCTTCCCTTGCTGCCCCAGCTCTAACAAGGCCCCTCCCGCGTGTTGGTGAGTGAGCAGGTCTGGGGAGTGAGCACACTGGACATCATCATCACATGGCTTTTCTTCTCTGGGTGGCGCTCAACTGCCATTCATCAGATCCCAACAATAGCGACAGTCCACTTTCCCGGAGGCGGATTGGCCACAATGGGTGGGGGAGGGGTGGGGTCTGTGCCAAGTGCTCACAAGCCACCGGCCAGGGCTATAAAGAGCATTGCGAGGGTAGCCAGCACAGCCACCAGACACCCCAGGTGACCTGCTGAGGCTGTGAGCAACAGTCCTGGAGATGAAGGCCCTGTTCCTGACAGCCGTGCTCAGCCTGGTCGCTGCCCTGTCCTTGGCCCTGGAACATCAGGACGTGAGCTGGGCTAGGCCTGTGGGAGGGTGAAGGAGCGAGGCTGAGGAGGTGGCCAGGGACCCTTTTCCTTCAAGGCCGGTTCTGACCCTGCTCTCGCGGCCTAGAGCGTTCAGAGAACGGGGCCCTGTTGTCCTGGGGCAGATACAGCCCCCTTAAGAGGCAGGCTCAGCTCAAGATCCTGCTGCTCTGTCTCACAGAGCCCAAGGCCTTGCAGGGAGGGCTCGTCCGATGCCAGGCCTGGTCCATCGGGGTCAACACCCTCTGTCAATGGAGCCTGGGAGCCTGAGTGCTGGGCTGGCTGTACCTGAGCGCGGGGTGCGGGGTTAGGGGTGCAGGCTGAAGATGTGCCCAGCCTGACTTTGGGGCTGCAACTGGGATGCTGGGTTGGGGGACGGCTTGGGATGGTCCATGGGGAGCTCACGGCCTGGGCTGCTCCAGATCTCAGGGACTTGGTACGTGAAGGCTGTGGTGACTGACAATGACCTGCACAAGGACAACAGGCTCAGGAAGGTGTTCCCTGTGAAGGTGACAACCCTGGAAAAGGGGGACATGGAAGTCACAATCACCTTCATGTGAGTGTTGCCCCTCAACCCCCTGAGGCTGTTTTCTCTCCCCCTCCCTAGCCCTGTGTGGGACCCCTTGTTTCATTTGTGGTGAAAATTTCTGACTCCAAGCAGAGACAGCTGAGCACCCTTGAGCTCCACGGGGGTGGCAGTGGTCTGGGAGGTTAGCTGACGATGGCTCAGGGGTGTCCTGGGGGCAGTGGTCTGGGTGACGCACCAGGTTAGCTGAGGATGGCTCAGGGGTGTCCTGGGGGCAGTGGTCTGGGTGACGCACCAGGTTAGCTGAGGACGGCTCAGGGGTGTCCTGGGGGCAGTGGTCTGGGAGGTCAGCTGACGATGGTTCAGGGGTGTCCTGGAAGCAGCCACCAAGTGCCTCCTGTTTTCCAGGAAGGAAGATAAATGCCACCAGAAAACAATTCTGATGCAGAAAACCAACGAGCCTGGCAAATATACAGCCGGTGAGTCCAGCCCGGCTGCACCAGCCCCACTGCAGCAGGGAACACCTGGGCAGCCCTTCCGCTAGGCTCCCCCTTCTCAGGGCCCTTCTGACCGGATCATGCCTTCCCTCTGGGTGGTCTCAGCTGTTGACCCATGGGGGCAACTAGGGGTTAGAAGAGGGAGTGGGGCAGGGCAGCTGCTCGGAGTTTCTCTGATGTTCCCTGGCCTCTTGTGGCCCCAGTTTCGGGGGAGCGGGAAGCCCTGGCAGAGTGTCCCATAACGTGATCTGCAGCAGCCCCTGTAGGAAAGACGACACCACAGACCCGTTTTCTCTGCCGCCCACAGATGAGGGCAAGATGTTCCTCCAGGTGCAGAAGCTGCTGGTGACAGACCACTTCGTGTTTTACTGTGAAGACCAGAGCCGTGGGAGGCTGCATCGCATGGCACAGCTCATGGGTGAGGGCCCTCAGAGACCAGGTCTCCTGCCCACGTCTCCACGTCCAGAAGCCAGTGGAACTGACCTCAGCCACACCACCACAGAGGACAGGAATCTGCTGGCCTCTGAGTGCCCGCAACAGTATGGGCTGGGCTGTGGGCAGGGGCAGTGTAGGCCACTCACCAGGGGGCTCTGGACACCATAGTTGCCAAGTGGCACTTCCTCAGGTCTCAGTTATTGGGGAGGGGGTCACCCTATGTAGGGGTGGTGCCCTGACAGAGGCCTTCATGGGGCAGGGACCCTCCAGGGTGGTAGGGCAGCTCAATACCTCTAGGTCACAAGGTCCTTCCAGGTCAGAATGTGACCCTGCAGGGTGGCTCTTGGAGCCACTCAGGTCTCCTGGGGTTGCTCAGAAGCTCACAGACTCCCCAACACCATCCCCCTTCCCAGGGCTGTGTCAGCTGGGCAGTGGCCATCTCCTCCATACTCCGAACCACCCCAGACCTCCGTGTCCACCCTTGGGTCATGTCCTCTCCTATCCTCAGCTGCTCTAGGACAAAGTCCCCCACAGGCTGTGGCCATGCCCCAGTATCTGCTCTCTGCTCACCTAGCCACCTCCCTCCCCACCCAGGCAGGACTCTTGATGCTAACCCCAAGGCCCTGAGAGAATTCAGGAAAGTTGTGCAGCGCAGGGGGCTCCTGAAAGACGAGGACATCTTCATGCCCATGCAGATGGGTGAGAGGACGGCTCTGACCACGGCCTCCAGGCTACCCTATTGCCCCTGTGTTCCCCCAAGTCCCCTCACAGGGACACCAGGGCCCTGCCTTGGATCCTGGTCACTAGTGGGTCTGAGCTGGGCTGTCATGGGGTGTGGGCCCTTGTCCAGGGCATCTCCTCACCCCGGGTCTTTTTTGGTGTCTACAGAAAGCTGCGTCCCCAAACACGTCTAGGGTAAGTAACACTTTGGGAGCCACCTGAAAAACCCAGAGCCCTGGGTTTCCCAAGGGAGGGTCTGTCTGCACTGGCCCCCTTCCACCCCACGCAGGCAGGAGGTCAGCACCTCGGGGTCTGTCCCCATGAATTCCCAGGACATCAGGAAATCCTTTAGCCCCCTGAGCCCTGCGTCTTGGCCCATGGAGGTCTTCATGAGCTCTTCCAGGGCCCAGGCCTGCAGGGAGACCCCCACATGGCAGCTTGGCAGCATCTACTCCTGCACTGGTCCCACTGGGCCCCCCTCACACACCTGCCGGAGCCCTGCCAGGTCCTAGGAGGGCTGGATCACTCTCAGGCCCTATGGCTGCCCAGCAGTGACCAACATGGGGCCTGAGGCAGCTTGGAGTAGAAACTCTGCCAGATGTCTGCCCCCTCTGTGGCCCTCCAACCTCTGCTCCCAGCCCTCCATCCCCCAACTTCTGCTCCTCTTCCCAGCTCTGGAGCTCCCGGGTCTGCACCTCCAGAGTCCACCTGCTGCCCAGTGGAGCCCCAGCTCAACTGGACCTGCTTCCCACCACCCCTTCCCGTACCCCTCCCCACCTGACTCCAAATAAAGAGCTTCAGCAGCCACTCTGCACTCACCTGTCTGTGAAGGGATCTTGTGTTGGCTGTTGGGGGCTGCTGGGAGGGGGAGCCACCTGGGATGCTGGGAAGATGCTGGACCCAGCAGGGGTCAACCCCAAGAGACAGCATCTCACAGGCCCAAGGGTTGTGTGATGTCCTAGAACAGTGGTTCTCAACCTTCCTAACGCCGCCGCCCTTTAATACAGTTCCTGTGGGTCGTGACAGGTTGAGAACCTGTCCTAGAGGGTCCCCTGCAGAGCCACCACTGGAGAGGCTCAACCTCGGCTTGGTTTTGTCGTTTTGTTTTGTTTTGTTTTGTTTTGTTTTGTTTTGTTTTGTTTTGTTTTGTTTGAGACAGAGTCTCATTTTGTAACCCTTGGTAGAGTGCCTTGGCATCACAGCTCACAGCAACCTCAAACTCTTGGGCTTAAGTAATCTCTTGCCTCAGCCTTCCAAGTAGCTGGGACTACAGGCACCTGTCACAATGCCCAGCTATTTTTAGAGACAGGGTCTCCCTCTGTCTCAGGCTGGTCTCTAACCTGTGAGCTCAGGCAATCCACTCGCCTCTGCCTCCCAAGGTGCTGAGATTATAGGCATGAGCCACCACGCCCAGCTCGGCTTGGGGCTGCAGGGTCTGGCAGAAGAGCATTCGTGAAGCCAGCAGGAAGACTGAGTCAGGGCTGCAAACAGTGCTGGTCCAGGCAGGGCTCCTGCCCCAGCAGCGACTCAGTGGGCCCTCCAGGGCCCCATTTGGCAGCCTGGCTTGTGGCAGGGCTAGAGTATGAGCCTTGGGGCTCTTCCCTTGTCATCCCCCAACCCCAGCAAGACAGAGCTGGCAGGGGCTTCCACAGATCCTCCTCCCCACCCTGGCCTTCCCATGGATTATCTGAGGACCAGGGTCTGTGCTGACGCTGGGCCCACAGGGACACGGGGAGGTCTGCCACTGTGGGAGAGGAGAGGTTACCTTGTCACGGGTGATAAACACACCCAGAAAATCCAAAGGGGCAAGCTTCCCAGAGGACAAGATTTCTGGGAGCCATCTCTTCCCAAGGAGCCACTGGCCCTTCAGCCAAGGGACCAGCCGTGTGACTCTCACCTGACCTACCGCCCTCTCCTCGCTCCTCCCAATGGCCCTGACTCTTGTGGGTGGGAGAAAGGGCAGCTCTGATATAAGGCAACCCCCCAGGAGCCAGGTGGAGCCAGCAGAGCTGTGCAAGGTGTCCAGCAGGGCAGACCTGGTCCCCCTGAAAGGCAGAGGGCAATGTCTTCCCTCACTCCATGCTCCCATACAAATCCTGAAGGGTTAAAGGCTTCTATGCAAAAGTAAAAGAAATAGATAAAAATATTTAACTGATCACAGGGTGGAAAAAGATTGTTGAAGCATCTAAGCAATGGGTGTGAAACGCCGGTTGGAAAGAGAGATTGGACTATGAGACATGTAAGCCTGTTTCCATGGGTTTTGACCATAGGACCCTCCCAGACACCCAATATCCAAAGCAGTTGAAGACAGCTGTTAGGAGTAAATTGGGAGAACTTTCCATCCCCTGCCCAAACTCTGCAGGGCGTGGGGCAGGGACTCCACAGGGGCACAATGGTCCCTTTGATGCCTGAAAATCAAGAAATCACACAAATGTGGATAAAACCCAAGTTCCTTTTGTTTCCTTAAAAACGAGGTTTTTTATAGACATGCAAAGGAATACATGAGTCCCGGAGAGGGTGTACCAAGACCGGTCCCACTAACGTCATTCATCCAACAAGGCCAGCAGCAGCGCAGCTGATGTTATGACAGCTTCCCTCAGCCGGGAGCAGGCGAGTGTGGCACCAATTCCCAAGCATTCCAGCTGCTGCAGGGGAGGGAAAGGTGGGCTTCTGTGGGAGGAGGAGCCCCCAAGGGAGGGGCCGAGGGCGCTGCAGGTGGAAGTGTGGCCAATGTAGCCTCAACGTTGAGACCCGAGAGGACAGCACAGACCCAACTGCACCCCCACCCCCCACCCCCCGTGGGCCCTCCAGTGGCCTCAGGAACACTCACGCCCCTCATTGAAATCACACTCTTCTGTCACCAAGCCTGCAGGGTGACATTTGCCTGTGACAATTTCTAAAAGACAAAAAGGAAAGGGTGGTGCCTGTGGCTCAAAGGGGTAGGGCACCGGCCCCGTATGCTAGAGGTGGTGGGTTCATACCCAGCCCCAGCCAAAAACTGCCAAAAAAAAAAAAAAAAGGAAAGACTTGGAGCAGAGCAGTGTTGAGCGAGGCAAGGCCCTGGCTGCTGCCATCAGTGCCAAGACACAACTGCTGTCATCGTCCCTCAACTCCCCTGGCCCATGACCCCACTGGCCTAGGTCACTTGTCCAGTGATCACACCAACCTGCCCCGAGGTCTGAGCCCCCTGGTGTGTGCCTTGAGGCCTGTGGCTCTGCCCAGAATGGCTAGTTTTCTTTTTATTTGAACTCAATTTATGGCTCCAGCACCCATCCCCGCCCCTTCATGGGGCAGTATGGCTGTCATACAGGGTCTTTGTTCCTGACAACAATACAACTAAATACAAATTCATCAACAGAAATATTTTTTGAAAAATCCATAAGTATTTTAGTACGAAATAACATACTTCTAAATAACCCACAGGGCAAAGAAGAGATGAAATGGGGAATGGGAGGCCTAACTAAATGGAGGTGAAATACACAGTGAATAATTTGCAGAACGTCATCACAGCTATAGTTAGGAAGACATGTATGCCATGAATGCCTAGTTTTTAATTTTATTTCAACTCAATTTATTTTATTTGAGCCCTGCCCAAATTGTGGAATTATGTGCAAATGAATGGGTGGTGGTTGTTTAATTCATTAGGTTTTTCAGTGGTTTGTTACTCAGCAATAGATAACTAAACATCAGCCCCTGGTAATCTTTACCTAAATTAAATTTAGGGGAGTATAAAATAGATATGTTTTCATCCTGTCATTCCTTCTATGTTTATTATCTGATATTATTCTGCAAAGAACATCCCCTCTCTCTCTCAGCATCACTATAACCCCATTGGTTTAAAAAATTGTATTCAATGTATTGTAATCCTTCCTATTGATTATGAATTTTTATAAACATTTTTCTTTTTTTCCCTAACCCGATATGACTGGCATATGAAACGTTCTTGAAGTACAATATTCATACAGAAAATTGCAGAAATTCCAGCATTCAGTGAACACAAAAGCCACTGCCCAGATTAACACATGGAGAACGGGCACCTGGCCCCTACTTGGCTACTATTATCTCCAAAGGCAGGAGTTTTCTTGATTTCTAAAATACCATAGATGAGATTTTCTTTCCCCGTCTTTCTTCCTCCCCCCCACCCCACCCTGCTGCCTGCCTTTCATCCCCTGGGGCAAGAGTGGCTTATGCTAGGTGTTCCTCAAACGTCTGTTGAATGAAGTCCTTGGCCCCATTCTAGCTCAGATTCTTCCTCTCAGAGCAGGAGGCTGATGGCTCACGCCTCTCTGTCTGTGCTGTGAAGCTGCATGGAGTGACTTCTGCCGCTCCTCGCTCCACAGGCTGGTCGCCATCTCCCCCCAGCCCGCCTTGCTGAGCAAGTGAGTGCGCTCAGCTTGCGGGGCTCTGCTGTGGAATGAAGGGGCTGCTTGGTGCTGCTGGCAGGTTGGGATGGTGACTGGGCACTTGCTGGAGACTCCTGTTCCAACACAGAAAATGATGCCAGGGAGATTATAACATGAGATATTTCATAAACAAAATATTTTATTTTCTCCTCAATTGTGTAAAGCACAGAGAGGGAAACATCCAGGCTCCAGAAGCTGGAAGGGAGCTCAGAGCAGTGGTGGGGGTGAAGCCACAAGGTCCCTGAGAGCTGGAGCCAGTCCAGGCCATCAGTGGCTGTTCCAGGGCTGGAGAGGTAACCAACGTGGGGCCAGGAACAGCCAGAGGGGTGCTGATCTGTGGCATCCCCACCTGCTGATGGGCACCTCCAGCCGTAGACTCTGGGTCTCTCTCTTCCTAACTTCCAAATATCTGGGTTTTCTTGATAACTTCTTATTATTGATTGAATAATTTATTTCCTTGTAATAACATCATCTTAATCCTATGACCTATGCAAACTCATTCTTATCCCTTAATTATGGACTATGTTGGAGATTTATGTTTCAAGTGTCTTTGAAAAAAAATGTGCTCTGAGTTGTTGACAGCGTGTTCTCTAAGCACCAGCTAGACCCAGCTAGAGCAAGGCAGTCAGCGTTCCTCACAGCCTTGGTGCCCCCGACACTCCGTCCACTTGTCCCAGCAGTGGCTGAGACGCTCCTGTCGTAACTTGGGTCTGTCTATTCCTGGCCTTTGTGCTCTTATCTTCCGCTTCATGTGTTTTAAAGGATTTTTCTAGGTGCATACATGTTTAGGGTCGATTCTTGTAAAGATTTTATCCCTTATCCTCATGAAATGTGGCTTTTTATCTCCAATAATACACTTTATCTAGAAGTACATCAATGTAGTCCTTCCTGGTACCTTCTGATTACTGTTTGTATGTGAGATCTTTTTCCAACCTTTCACCACCAGTTCCCTGTGTTTTAATATGTGAAGCCTGTCTCTTGTAAACAGCATATAATCTGATCAGTCTTTGCATCCAGTTTGATAACCTTTTAATTGGAGTATTTACTCCTATTACACGTAACAAAAGCAACACATCTGGATCTAAACATGCCTTGGTGCTCCCGTTTTCTTTCTTTCTTTCTTTCTTTCTTTCTTTCTTTCTTTCTTTCTTTCTTTCTTTCTTTCTTTCTTTCTTTTTTTTTGTAGAGACAGAGTATCACTGTACTGCACTCAGGTAGAGTGCTGTGGCGTCACACAGCTCACAGCGACCTCCAGCTCCTGGGCTTAGGCGATTCCCCTGCCTCAGACTCCCGAGTAGCTGTGACCACAGGCGCCTGCCACAACACCTGGCTATTTTTTGTTCCATTTTGGCCAGGGCCAGGTTTGCACCTGCCACCCTTGGTATGTGGGGCCGGCGCCCTACTCACTGAGCCACAGGCGCAACCCCTTCTTTTTTTATTTTTGTTTTAAGACTTTATTGTTTAGAGCGGTTTTAGGTTCACAGGAAAATCGAGAGGAAGGTTCATATTCTACGCCTCCCACACATGCACCACAGCCCTTTGATTAACATCCCCCGCAATAGTGTGGCATCGTTGCAACTGATGAACCTACCTTGACACATTATTATCACCCTTGGTGTTGTATATTCCATGGGTTTGGACAAATCTATAATGATATTTATCCACCTTTCCTATCCACCTCTACTTCCTGGTCTGCACTGATCTCCCTGCTGTCCGTTTCATTGTGTGGGGGTCGCCATCGTGTTTACAAGGTGTCCTCACGTCTGAGTTAATATTACCCTGCCTTCCTCACAGCACAGAACCTTCCACCCAGATGTTTTCTCCCAAGCCCTCTCATTTTGCAATTGTAGTCATACACGTTAGGTGTCTGTGTATCATTAACCACGGAAGGCATTGTCATCACTTATGGTTTTAATTAGTCAGTTGAATTTTAAACAACTTGAGAAAAAACCGCCTTCGTGGCCACCTGCATATGCGCCGTTTGCGCAGGCCTCCCGGCAGCCGGGCCTCAGGAGCCTCTTGGCCTTCAACCTGCAGGCTCTGACAGGTCACTCTGCTCAGGAGGAGGACTCCGGTTTCCCATTTTTCTGGGAAATTTTTCAATGAGTATAGATTCACATCTTTTTCTTTTAGTACTTTGATGATTTTGTTCTATTGCATCCAAAGTAGAATTCTTTTTAAAGAGAAATCAATGCTCAGATTTACCATTTTCCCCTGTACATAATGTACCTTTTTCCTCCGGCTGCTTTTAAGATTTATCTTTGGCTTTCAGCAACTTGACTTTGATGTACCTCAGTGTAGTTTCCTTTTTTATTTATCCAACTTGGAACTTACCGAGCTTACAATTGTCTGGTAAAGTCATAAATGAGCTGAAAAACTCCCATCAGCTAGTGATGTCGCCAGTCTGTGGTGTTTGATGTTTACCAAGTTTGACTAAATTTTAATCATTAAAAATTTGAAAATATTTTTCTGCTTCCTGGGATTTCACCTACATCGATGTTGGACTACTTGACACTGGCCCTCAGGTTCCCAATGTGCCTTTTGATCCCTTTATTTCGGTTTGCCTCAGTCGGATGGTCCTTTTTGAATGATCTCATTCACTGTCAGTCTTTGGGCAATGCTCAGTTTCCGTTAATGCCAGCTATAGTATTTTTTATTTATGTATTGTTCTTTCAGTTCTAAAATGTCCCTGTGGTCCTTTCACTGGTATTCGATCACACCCACCCATATGTATGTATTTGGTGTAGATATTGACATTATTATGTATGCAAATCCTCTTCCCGCCTCCTTCTCCCGGCCACCACGTCCCTTCCAAGGAAGCACCATTACTGCCATCTCATCTGTGCCTATTTATAAAGGAGGGCATATAAAGAAGTTGAAAAAAAAAAAGTGCATACGGGTGGCGCCTGTGGCTCGATGGAGTAGGGCGCCAGCCCCATATGCCAGAGGTGGTGGGTTCAAACCCAGCCCTGGTCATAAACTGCAAAAAAAAAAAAAAGAAAAGGGCATACACATTTTAAGAAGGGAAAAAATGTCTCCAATTTGTAATACTCAAGTCACATCTGACTTCTGCAATTACAAGAAGCACTCAGCGTGACTTCAATTCATCCTCTGCTTTCAGTATATATTATTACAATTTTAATGCAATTTTTTTTCTTTCTTAAAATGTGTATTCATTTTTTCAGCACCTCTTGCACTTTTGCAAAACTAGTAGAGTGACAAGATAAACTTCAGTCATGCCGCCCAAACTCTGCATAACATCATGTCGGTCAACAAGGAACCAGGTTTCCGACAGTGGTCTCATGAGGTTACAACTGAGCTGAAAAATTCCCATCACCTAGTGACGTGGTAGCCCTTGTAACGTCTGGCACAACACATTACTCACATGTTTGTGGCGGCACTGGTGTAAATAAACCTATCGCACCGCTGGCCATGTAGAAGTCTAGCCATACAATTAGGTATAGTACATAATACTTGGCAACGATAATAAATAACCATGTTACTGGCTTGTGGACTTGCTGTACTTTTCATGGTTAGAGTATACTCTTTCTATTTATTTAAAATAAAAAAAAAATTGACTATAAAGCAGCCCCTGGCAGGTCCTCCAGGAGGTCTTCCAGAAGAAGGCACAGTTTTCACTGGAGGTGACAGCTCCAAGTATGTCATGGCCCCTGGACACCTTCCAGAGGGACGAGATGGGGCTGAAGACAGGGACGCTGACAGTCCTGGCTCTGTGCAGACCTAGGTTGATGTCCATTTGTGTCTTAGTTTTTAACAGCCAAGTTTAAAACATAAGATAAATTTAAAATTTTTTCTAAATACTAAAAAGCTTCTAGGATAAGGACACAGAGAAAATATTTTTGCACAACTGTACAATCTGTGTTTTAAGCTAGGCGTTATTATGGATCGTGAGTTAGAAAATTTTTACGTTTGTAAAGTAAAAATATTACAAGAAGCTAAGGTTAATTCATTCTTCAAGGAAGAACAAAGTTTTTCATAAACCGAGTATAACCTAAGCGTCCAGTGTTTATAGTCTGCCGTAGGGGACAGCAATGCCCTTGGCCTTCAGTCATCACCCCTCCCTGACCACCCGGAGCAAGTGCCAGTCCTGAAAACCCCGTTCATAGCCAGGGCCCTGCACAGGTACACAGTTCTTACCTTTTCTATCATATGTTTGCTGTGGCTTTTCTATGTTCAGACACACACGTACCCACACTGTGTCACAGTTGCCTGCAGGATTTGGTACTGTAACACGCTGTGCAGGTGTGTGCTTGGGGCACAGGCTACACAGCCCACCTGTGCAGGGGGCTGCACCTCCCAGGTTTGTGTAAGTGCCTCTGTGAGGTCGCACAGTGACCAAATCACCTGAAGACACATTTCTCAGAACTATCCCTGCTGTTAAGTGACTCATGACTATCCATCAAGCCCCCTGCTGCAGAAGTTGCCTGGATGAGAGACAGAAGGTTCCAAGTGTTCCATCCTGATAGGGTGGTAAGAAATTGAGAGAAATGCAGCCAGAGGGCTGGTGACAGCGCCCTCCCCAGGACAGGTGAAGCCTTCAGAAAGCTCTCACTCACGCCCACCCTCAGCCCTCGCCTACCTGCTGCCAGCCCTGCCCAGTCACCCAATGAGTCTCTGCACATCAGCAGGCCTCCCCCTGCCCAGTCCGTGACCACCTGGGGAGAGCCTTTCACTGGCTCTGCCGGGGTGGAGCTCACCTGTCCCCAGATGTCCTTCACTTGATCCTGGCTGCGTGGAGGGCTCCTGGTTGTCACCACTTGTCTCTGAATAATCTAGGGATGCTTGTTCTTCCTTTCTGGCAGCTTCTAAGAGTTCTTTTTATTCTTGGGGTCAGAATCCTTCCAGGATAGCCGTGGCTGTGTGTCTTTCCTCCCTGCCTTACCTGGAATTCTTGTGCATTTTTGATCCACACTCAAACTCCCCAGTGTCCCTCCCACCAGGGAGGTCTCGTGCCACTCGTTCCTGCTCCAGCCACCTCTCCTCCTCTCGGCTCCTCTGTCCTCCTGGACGTCCAGTGTCTGCACGGAGGCCCCTGCAGCCCCAGCTGCCTCTTCCCACCTAAGTTCTGGCTGCCCAACGTTGCATCCTCCGGCCCTTCCCTGCAGGGTCCCTATCAGCCCTGCTCCTTCTCCCCCGACCTGGCCCGCTGACGTCTCTGTGAAGAGCCCTGGTTTCCAAGCCTGTGTCTTACTTTGTCCTGTGACCTCCTCTTCTCAAGTGACATCTCATTGGTTCTTAAATCCATGGTGTTTTCTGTCCCCTCCTGCAGTTTGCTCTCCAGGAGGCTCCGTCGGCCACTGGTGCCCTGCTGGCTCTCACTGTCAGCCCACACAGGAGTCCCTTTCCTTTGCTTGGTCCTGGGTCAGTCCAGGCTGCTCATGTCCCCCCCGGGTTGTGGGTCCGCCAGTCACTGGCTCACCTCCTGCCAAGATTCCTGGAAGAAACTCTCTGTCCCCACACTTCTCAGTGCAAAGGCCAGCGTCCTCCCAGCCTCGGGTTCAGGGCCCTTCACTGCAGGCCTCCCCTCTAGGAGGTGGCCAGGATGGCCGGCCAGCAGGGCCTTGGGGCAAGTCAAAGGGGTGGCACTGCCCTTCCATGCAGAGGCCTGTGGGTCTCTGTGGGTCACGCTCCCCCTAGAAAGACAGACATTACCTGGGCCTGGCCCCACCCGCAGGCTGCAGGGAAGCCTCCTGGGGGCTGAGCCACAAGCAGTCCGGGCACCTTTAGCCACCCCCAACACATTTGGATATAAATTGCCATCATTATTATTCATTTCTAAATAATTCATACATTCCTTTATATCCCCCAAAATATACACTATCACTTCCTAAAATCTGTTGGTATTTTCTTTCTGATCTATATAATTGAGAAATCTTTGCAAACATTTCATATGTGTCTGAAACTAATTTGTGGTCTTTGGAGGTTTAATATCTCCATCAACAGCTGTTAAGCTGCCCAGCTGACTGATGTGTAATTCTGTCTCCTGATTGACCTGTTTCTGAGCTCTCTCTGTTGAACAATCCCACTTAATTTCTCAAGTTCTGCTTAAATTCAGTTAGTTTTTGCTTCATATATTTAGAATTTATAAAATTTGTTTGATGTATCCGACCGAATGGTGGTAGTTTCTCTTCTAGGGACCGTTCCTATGAGTTTCCATTATTTTGTTTTCAACATTAGTCCATTTTTTAAATTTTTTTATTACTTTGTTTTAATATTGGCATAGAGAAAAAAGGTTTCTTCAATGTGAAGTTCTGTGGGCTTTAGCGTGTGCGTAGACTCACAGCCACTCCATGACCAGAATGCAGAGTGCCCCCACCACGGAGAGCTTCGTCCAACCCCTCCACAGTCAGACCTGCCCCAATTTCCACACCCTGGGGACTCCCACCCCCCTCCAGTTCTGGAGTGGTGTCTTTTCTAGAATGCCACAAAAACGGAATCACATGACAGGTAGACTTTTTAGACTGGTTTCGTTCATTCAGCATGATGCCTTTGAGGGTGAGTCACACTGTCCAATGAATCACTAGTTTGCCCCCCTTTTGTTGCTGAGAATGCTCCATTGCCTGGAAGGACAACTTGACCCGCCGGCGACCAAGGCATTTGATGTTTCCAGATTTTAGCAATTATGAATGGAGCTTCTATGGACATTGATGTACAAGTTTTAGTGTCCTCCTATATTTTCACTTCTTCTGCATAAATTTCCCTGAGAGAAACTGCTGGTATGTTTCTCTCCAAATTTATAAGAAATTTCCAAACCGTTTTCCAAAATCATGGCACCATTTTACGCTCCTATCAGCAGTGGACAAGCCCCTGTTGCTCTGCGCCCTCACCAGCATCTGACATTGTAAAGATTCTTTCAGAAAAATGTCTTGCCACTCTGCTAGATGGGCGAGGGTGTCACCGACAGTTCTGACATGCATGTGCCTGATGGCTGGGGTGCTGTGCACCAGCTCCCGTGCCATCCTCCTGTCTTCTTTGGCCAAGTGTCTATTTAAGAATTTTGTTTACTTCCTCTGAGTTATTTGCTTCTTAATCATGAAGTTTGACATTTCCTTATATGTTTCTTTCTTTGGGTTATGCAATTTGCAAAGGTATTTTCCAGTAAGTATGTGGCTTTTGAAAAAATTCTCCTAACAATGTCTTTTGCAGAACAGAAATTTTTATTATTTTTTTTTAATTCAGATCACTATGAAGGTACAAATGATTAGGTTACATTGTAGGTGTTTCTGAAGGTAAAGTTCAAGTTGCAGTTGAGGCAGTTGAGCCTGGGGACACCATCTTCACAATGTGTCCACCGAGTGAGAGCCTACCGACCCCCTCTCTCCTTTCCTTCCCTTTCCCTGTCTCTCCTCCCAGCTCCCCCACTTGAATATACTTGTGTTATTCTCTTGCAGTTGTTTTCTTAATAATTCATGTTAATATTGAGTACATTGGATACTTGCATTTCCATTCTTGTGATACGTTACAAAGAAGAACATGTTTCAAATCCATCCGGGTAAATACAAAAGCTGTAAAGTCACCATCTTTTTTATAGCTGAAGAGTACTCCGTGGTGTACATAAACCACAGTTTATTGATCCATTCATGGGTTGATGGGCGCTTGGGTTGCTTCCATGTCCTGGCAATTGTGATACATCAGAGCTTATGAAGTTGAAGGAGTCATTCAGGGAGTGGAGAGCAGAAATTTTTGTTTGTTTGTTTGTTTGTTTGTTTGTTTTATTGTTGGGGATTTATTGAGGGTACAAGAAACCAGGTTAAACTGATTGCATTTGTTAGGCAAAGTCCCTTTTGCAATCATGTCTTGCCCCCAAAAGGTGTGGCACACACCAAGACCCCACCCTCTCCCTCCTTCCCTCTCTGAGAGCAGAAATTTTTAATGCTGATGAAGCCAAATTCATTGCTCTCCCTTTAATGAATTATCCTTTGGGTGCCTTAAGAATTCCTTCCCTAACCCCAGGTGGTGGCGATCTGTCCTCTGTTTTCCTCTGAACAGTTTGTAGAGTTTCCTTACCTTACCTGCGATCACGTTAGAGCTAATTTCGTATAAGGGAGTCCTGCAGCTTACATCAAGGATTGCTGATTTTTCTTGGACGTGCACTTGTTCCAACACCATTGGTTGAAAAGATTATCCTTTGTCCATAGAATTGCTTTTGTACCTATGTCAAAAAATAAGTTGGCTCCTTCTGTGCAGCTCTGTTCCCAAATTCTCCATCCTGTTCCATTGTGTGTGTGTCCAGCCCTTTCCAACACACACACACCCTTTATAAACAGATGTGGAGAAAATGATTCTTATCAGCGGGCGTGGCTGACTCCCTTGTCACCCTTGTGACCTCCCAGCACCTGCTGTTGGGTTCCTTCCCCAGCAGTGCCTTGGCCGGCCTCACAGTGCCCCTGAGTGTCTAGGCTCCTTCTGAGAGTGGGGAAGTACAGTGGAGTCTCTTGGGAACTGGAAGGTCAGGGGTCCAGAGATCCCCAAGTGAGTGGGATCCTGCTGTCACTGGGACAAGGTCAACGTGACAGAGCACCTGAGTCTTTCCCTCTGACCCTGGGAGGATTAGACCTGCCCACTTGTTTCTGGACTGAGAAGGAGGGTGCTGGCCCTGTCCATCTCTGCCTGGCAAGGCAGGTGTTATTCAATAGCACCCTCCTGGTAATTACCAGGGTCAAGCTAACACCTCTGGTTCTGTCACTCAGGGTTGAGAGCATGCAGGAGAGGCAAACTCTGGGGCTGAGAGGCACAAAGATGCCTTTGTAAGCCGTGGCATCCACCTGCAGCCCCTGAGCTGCTGCTGGGGTAAGTGCTGGGTCCCAGGACAGATGCTCTAAGCCTAGGAACACCCCAGCCCCTAGCTCAGAGAGCAGCAGGGCTCAGGCCAACAGCTCCAACCCCTGAGCAGCAGGGCTCAGGTCAACAGCTCTAACCCACGGACCTCTGGCATCCGTGCCTGTCACCTCGCCCACACCTGGAATGGGGACAGGGCTACAGCAGGAAGGTTTTGGAGGGCACAGAGTCAGAAACAACAGGGAGGCCAGGGTCCCCAGGGCAACGACTGAGCCTCGGTCAGAGGGCAGGCTCCTACCTGCAGGGGCAAAGTCCCTACTCTCAAGCGGCTTAAATTCTACCAGGTGAAGATGGCGGTAACAGGAACACAGACAGCCAATGGGCCATGCTGCAGTGGGCTAGATGGAGCCCCGGGAAGGAACGCCCGCCCGGAGCCACGAATGAGAGCTTATCTGGGGAAAGGGTCTTTCCTGTCATAATTAAGTTAAGGAGCTCTTGGGTGGTACCTGTGTCTCAGAGAGTAGGGTGCTGGCCCCATATACCGAGGGTGGCGAGTTTAAACCCAGCCCTGGCAAAACTGCAACAACAACAAAGAAATAAAAATAAATAAACTTAATTTAAGTTAAAGAGCTCTTGATAACCAGTTTGATGAAACTGTTTCAAATTGTATATAAAAACCCGCACATTGTGCCCCATAAATGCAATAATGTACACAGCTATGATTTAATAAACAAACAAAAAATCTCTAGAACCTGCACCCTGGTTTCAGGGTGTCTCTCCAACGGGAAGGCAGAGGGAGATTTGGGACACAGAAGAAAAGGCTGCATGAAGATGGTGCCACAAGGCACAAGCTAAGGGTGTCTGGGCCACCAGGCACAGGAAGGAGCAGGAAGCGTTCCCCAGGAGCCTCCAGGGGATCCTCCGCCCACTCCTGACTACCCGAATGTGGACTTCCTACCTGAGAGATGAAACCTTACTGTTGTTTTTAAGGCCCAGCCTGTGGCCGGTGACCTGGATTGTGGTCATTCATTACATCAGCCACAGGAAGTGCTCACAGACACCGCAGAAAGGCAAGCATGGACTGTGACGTGCTGGGGCAGGGTGACATTTCCACAGCATACCTGGGGACCGCTCCTTAAGCTGGGCCTGACTCACAAAACAGGCCCTTGCAGGATGACTAGAGGGATGTCCCAGGCACAGGGACCCCAAGTTTGAGTGAGCCAGGCCCAGCTGGGCTGAACTGAAAAACTTCCCCTCTGCAAACTCTGAGCCCTTCCTCCATCACCCCCGGCTCAGACCTGGTGGCTTCCCCTGCGGCCCGTGGCTCCGAGTGTAGAGATGTTCCCTCCCCCATTTGGTCCACATCCTCCTCCATGCAGGCCAAGGTGGGAATCAGCACGGGGAAGGACGGGGTGTCTGTTGGTCCCTTAGGGCTTAATTAGTGGTTATTCAAAACAACGGCAGTCCCTGCCAGCTGGCCAAGGTCGTGGTGGAAGGGACAGGACAGTGGTCTGTGCCAAGTTGCCCGGGGACCCTGAGCCACCCGGTATAAAGGGCAGCCACCAGAGAGTGGAAACAGCTTCTCCCAGCGCAGCAAGAGGCCTGTCAGCAGCCGTGAGCACAGCCTGGAGATGAAAACCTTGCTCCTGACTCTCGGCCTTGGCCTGATAACTGCCCTGCAGGCCCAGGACCCCATGGCCTTGGACTCCGAGGAACCAGATGTGAGGCTGGGTTGGGCAGTACGGGCAGGAGAAGCTGAGACCATCGTGCAGAGGCTCACCCCACCCCCCACCCCCAGGGGCCCAGGCTTCTGTGCTCAGGAGATAGATCCAACTTAGGGCTCTGACTGCCCCTCCCAAGAGGCAGAGGGAGCTGGAGAGTCTGGAGCCGCAGGACCTCCTGCCTGTGTCATCTGCCCCAAGGGCACTGGGTGTAGGCCATGTGCTGGAAAAAGGGCCCTGGTGACAGCAGGGAGGAAGGGACAGGGGAAGGAAGGGGTGAGGCTGTGCAGGGAGTGGCAGGGTTGTCTGTGGTGGGCAGGACTTGGGGGCGTATGCACAGCACAGGTGGTGGGGGAAGGCAGTAAGCACCCGTAAAGGAAACACGTTTTCCAGATTTCAGGGAAGTGGTACATTAAGGCCAAGGTCTCAGACAAGGGGACCCCCGTGAGGACAGTACCCCCCATGACATTCTCGGTGCTGAGCAACAGGGACGTACAGGCCTCCTTCACACTGATGTGAGTGTCGCCAGCTCCAGCCAGAACTCCCACCTTGGCCAGACCCGTGGGGTGGGCGGGGCTGCAGGACTGGGTCCTCCCACTGTCCCATTGGTGCCCAAGGGTAGAAGAGCTCAGCTGGGAGACAGGGTTGGCCCCATCAGAGTCGGGATCCCCTGCGTTGCTCTGACGTTGGGGGTGGGGTGGGAGAGGGCCTGGTGCATCCCCCAAAGCAAAAATGGACATCAGGCACAGCCCTGCCCTCCTGCCTTTGTTTTCCAGGCGCAATGGTCAGTGTCATGAAGTAGAA
Source organism: Loris lydekkerianus (assembly GCA_963574355.1). Classification (NCBI taxonomy): domain Eukaryota; kingdom Metazoa; phylum Chordata; class Mammalia; order Primates; family Lorisidae; genus Loris; species Loris lydekkerianus. The sequence goes on from CAUYPK010151627.1 coordinate 27,641, forward strand.
ATTCTCCTGGAGAAAACCAGTGTGCCGGGCGAATACACCACCTGTGAGTCCTGGGTGGCTTGTGGGAGAGCGAGCCCCTCCCTTGGGCACCTTCAACTCAGACACCCCACCTTTGCTGCGGGTATAGCCCTGTGCCCAAGAGGGGCTGTCACAATACTTGGGGTGTAGGATGTGGGGACCCCAATGCCCAGGACTCAGGCTAGGCTGGCGTACCTGCAAACAGGTGGCAGACCCCAGGAGGCACAGGGGAAAGGAGCCTGCACCCCGAGGTTAGAGTGACCTTTCTCCCTGCCCTGTGCAGTTGGGGGCCTGAGCCACCTGCATGTTGAGGCGTTGTCTGTAGAGGACCACCGCGTGTTTTACTGTGAAGGAGAGTTCCAGGAGGAAAAATTCAGAATAGCCAAGCTCATGAGTAAGTGTCCCGCTGTCCCCAGGGCTGCACTCACTCTGTGGTTGCAGCCTTGGCCCCACCTCCTCTGCTCTGGGTCTGCTGAACCCAGCATCAGCCCCACTCTGGGGACAGGTCCAGCATCGCTTCACAGAGCAGCACTTGAGTCCATGAGCAGAAGGGGAGCCTTGTGGCCTGCCCCTCTCGGCCACCATGTGCTGCTAGGTGGCCAGTCCCAGCTCTCCAGCTCTGCCATGGGAGCAGGGTGGGCCAGGCAGGGCTGTCCAAGACAGGAGCTGTCGTGGCCTTTGGTGACACAAACCCGCCAAGGGCTTCTTTCTGGGACCTTGGGTGTTTTGGTGTGACATTAAGGCAGGGTTAGTGTCCTGACAGAGTTCCTTCCTGAGGTAGGAACCCGTAGGGGGGGCAGCCCAGTCCCTCCAGTACACAAGGTCCTTCTAGGGAAGGGTGTGACCCTGCAGGGTGGCTTCTAAGGCCACCAGGATTCCCTGGGGTTATTCAGTGGTTTGGGGAGTCCCTACCACTGTCGCTCTTCCCTGGGCCCTGTCGCTGGGCAGTGGCCATCTCCTCGTGGCATATGGCCCCACTAGGCTCACCTGGCCACCTCCCCTACAGGTCGGAATCTAGAGGAGAGCCCAGAGGCCCTGGAGGAATTTAAGGAGTTTATTCAGCACAAGGGATTTCAGGAGAAAGACATCATCATCCCAGTGCAGACAGGTGAGAGGACAGGTCCACCCAAGTCCTCATGTGCCCCAGTCTCTCTGCAACCTACAGGGTACTCCCATGTCCCCAGCTACTTCCTGGTATTCCAGGTCCCCTATGACTCCCTCCCCCAAGGCCCCTCACAGTGACACCAGGACCCTGCTTTGGGTCTGGTGACTGGTGGGTCTGAGCCCTTGTCCAGGGCGTCCCCTCACCCTGGGTCTTTCTTGGTCACTACAGAAAGCTGCGTCCCTGCCCGAGGCTAAGGTAAGTGACATCCGAAGCAATAAGAGTCCTGGCGTTTTCTGGGCATCAAGGTGCCCCTCAAGCACCCCGAATTGGAGACAGAAAGGACTCTGCCTTCTCTGCTCTGAGACCCTGCATGTCCCAGCGTCATTCCCAGGACACTGAGAGACTCTTTCTTTTCTCTAGCTGACACCTGGGTTCACAATTTGTGTAGCTTGAGGATAGCGGGCAGGGGCTGGACCCCCATTCCCTAGGCCCTGGTAAAAAGAAGCCCCCAGGCCACCACTGGTCTATCTGGCCTGTCCCTTTTAACCCCTCCTCAGGCTTCCCCTGTGTGTGTCCCCTCCCGGGCACCTTGGACCTGCTGTGAGCAGAGCCAGGCACTCACCAGGTCCTGTGATGGTCCCATTCTCACAGCTACACTCTCTCAGGCCTCCCCAGGCAGACGGAACTTTGGTTGTAGGGACTCTTCCGCTCAGGCCAGCTGCAGACCCCCAAACCAGATATCTGTTCCCCCATACCATACCCCTGAGAGCCAGGCACATGCCCCACCCTGCAGCCCCCCACGCTTCTGTTCCATACTCACTGAGCCCCCTTCCTTTCCAGAGCAGGATGCATCTCAGCTCCCCAGTGCCCAGCAGCACCACCCAGCTCCTCTGTCCTGCACAGGGACACTGGAAGAGCTCCCAGGGCCCAGTCAGCTGCACCCTCCTGCCACCCCACTGATCCCACACACCCCCTCTCCTGGTTCTGCATAAAGAGCTCCAGCAGACCCCATGACTCTGCCTGTCTGTGGGGCTCCTTGGGTGGGCTGCCCAAGGCACTCCCTCGAGGGTCTACTGGGCATGGGGAGGGGATGGGTAGCACCAGGAGACTCAACCTTGTCCTGGCTTTCTGTGGTAGGAGCTGCAGGCCCAGGGCACAAGGGGCCAGGGAGAGGGCTGCTCTGCCCAAGAGGCCCTCGGTTCTCTGCGCAGGTCTGTGGCCCACAGAGCTGCAGTTCTGGGTGGCAGGGGAGAGCATGAGCCCCTGGGATCCAGCTCAACAGACGGATAGGACCAAAAGCTGAGGGGCTGGCCCTGCAGGGGCTCCCCAGCCTTGACCACATTTCTCCTGGAGGCAGACTTGAGAGGTCCCAACCAACAGGTGGGGGGATAACCAGACCCAGCTTGGCCACTAAGGACACTGATCACTGCACCTTCCCTCCCGAGAGGCACACTTCTCCCACCCACCCTGCACTGCCCTCTCCCTACCTTTGCCCTCCCATATCCCAGCTCGAGATGCATCTTCCCCCTCGCCCCCCAAACGGTGCCTCTGATTGTCCTCAGGGTGAGTGGCACAGTGACCTGATCTGCCAGCCTCAGCCACAGAGCCCTTCACTACACACAACCTGATCACTGGTGTCTTTCCCTTCTGGAAAAGTCTCGGTGAACTCTGTGTTCACTCTTGCATCTCTGGAATCCACCAGATGAATTCTTTTCCTAGTAACTTATTGAGGGAAAATACACATAACATAAAATCAACCGTTTAAAGCGGACACTTTAGTGGCATTTAGGGCACTCACAATGTTGTGTGATCACCCTGATGCCAGCTCCAGAACATTTGTCACTGCAAAGTGAAGCCCATCCCCACCCCCTGCCCCAGTCCTGGCAGCCATGAATCCGCTATCTCTACAGATTTGTGTCTTCTGGACATTTCATGAGCATGAAGTTGCTCAGTATGTCCGTCCGTGCCTGGCTCCTTTCAACCACATGAGGTCTGCGAGTTCCGTCTGCATCGGGGCAAGTGTTGGATGTCATTCCTTTTCATGGCTGAACAATGTTCCACAGTGTGCACAAATTCTAGCTAATTTAAGCAGAAATAAAATCTAATGAGATGATCCTCCTCCTCACTGAATTTGCAGTAAAGGAATCCGGATAATCGGGCTTGAGAGTGGGTAGGAGTCAGGGAGGGGCAGCCAGGGACGCCCACCCATCCGTGCAAGAGCAGGTGGGCAGTCAGGAGCTCCAACGGGGCTGGTCAGTCGTGTATCGGGCAGAGTGATGGGGTGAGGGGTGCTGATGCTTTGCCTGGAGTCAAGCGGGCTGAACAAAAGGGGAGGTGTGGCCATGTTGCCGCAGCAGGAGCTGGAGACTGGCGTGGCCCAGCAATCTGGGAGCTCAGGGGTCACATTCCAGATGGGTAAGACAAAGGCCTGGGGGCGGGGAGGGCTGGATGTATGGGGAGCCTGAGGAGCTGCTACATGCCCCTCCTGGCTTCCTTCTGGGGGTGCCACTTCCCCTCCGATGTCTCCTCTTGTGGATAAGGCTTCCTCAGAGTGAGCCTCACCATCCACACAAAACCAACCACGTTCACTCACGGGGTCAAATGTGATCACCCCATCCTGTAAAATATGGGGACCTATGTGAAGGTGGGGGAAGTCTGGTCTCCAGGTCCGCTCAGAGCAGGGGGTAGATGGGGCCCATTTATACTCAGAGCAGCAGGACTGGGGCAGGACATGGCCACTCCTGCTGACCTGTGATCTGCGCTGCGAGCCCAGGGGCCCCGCCCTTCAGGGTGTGGGGGTAGGGGATGTGCATTTCTGAGGCACCTGGACTGGGTCAGACTCTCAGGACTTGTCTGGAGGCCCAGGTGGACATTGCCAGAGTCCCCTCTCTGTTGTCTCTGGTGACCTCTGCCTGCCAGAGGAGGGGACCTTAGTGGTGCCCAGGCAAAGCCACTGCCCAGGAGAGGAGTGCCATCTCCTTGCCGCTGGGCAATGGGAGGAAGCTCAGAGAGGCCTCAGACAGGCCAGGCACGGTTGGAGACCAGCCTGAGCAAGAGCAAGACCCTGTCTCTGCTAAAAATAGAAAAACTAGCCAGGCATCACAGCAGGCACCTGCAGTCCCAGCTACTTGGAAGACTGAGGCAGGAAGATCACTTGAACTCAGGAGGCTGAGTGTTCATATTTTACAACATTGTCACATTGGGGTTAATATTAAAAATTAAACATGTTATAAACTTCAAAAATCTACAGCACTGCAGGAATTTAATACCTGCAGATGTCCTGATGCCACCCAGCCAGTGGTCTCTAACCTCCTGCAGGCTGTCACAGCCTTCTCAGGGCCCCCAAGCCTCTGGCTGGACTGACATACATGACCTGGGAACAGAGCTCATGACACTTAGGCCTGTGGAGCACAATTCCCCAGCATCTGGATCCCACTGCTGGGTCCAGGTTTCCCACCCTTTCCCACCAACTTTGGGGGTGCCCCCCAAAGCCTCCTTTCCCTTTCAGAGAGCTGGTCAGCTTCCAGCCGCATTCTGATCCACCTGCACCTGAGGACCTAAACTCCCCTCTCTTTGCCTTTTCCCTGGTACACACCCCAGAAGGAGGTCCTCCTCCTTCTCTGCTCTGAGAGGAACAAGATTCATTCAATCCTAAAAATCACCCTCAGCCTCTGGGCCAGAGTTCCCCACCTTTGGCATTGGTGACCTCTGAGGTCAACGAGGGTGAGTCCCAGGAGCCCAGAGACAATACAAGACCCAGTTTGTCCTGAGAAATCAGATCCTGGCAGTTGGTCAGCTCCAAGGGCCAGGGATGTCACTTATGCATGTCATCAGGATAAAACTGCACTTGCTACCTGGGGAAAAGTCTTCGCAATAGTGTGGTTAGAGGACCTGGAGCTTCCTACAGTGTCAGGGAAATTGTAGGTCTAGCCACACACTCATGATAATTACTACCCCAGGTTGTTCAGTCAGTTAGTAATGGATGAATGGTGGATGGATGGATGGATGACTAGAATAAAGGAAGGATGGACATCAGATGGATTGATGGTGGATTGATGGTGGATTGATGGATGGATGGATGGCTAGAAGGAAGGATGGAAGGTGGATGGATGGCTTAATGGATGCATGGATGCATAAAGGATGGATGGATGACGACGACTAGAATAAAGAATGAATGGAAAGTAGATGAATGGAGGAAAGATAAAGAAATGACGGATGGTGGATAGATGAATGGACAGTGGATAGATGGATGGATGGTGGATGGATGGACAGTATATGGATGGATGATGAATGGTGGATGGTAGATAAATGGATGGGTGGTGGGTGGGTGGACGGTGGAAGGATGGATGGATGGTGGATGGATGGATGGTGAATGGGTGGACAGTGGATGGATGGATGGATGGTGAATGGATAGTGGATGGACAGATGTCAGATAGATGGATGATGTGGGTGGATGGTCAGTGGATGGATGGTGGAGGGGTGGATGGTGGAATTAGTGTCATTTTCATGCATTCTTCCAAATGCTGTTACACCCAGACCTCTTACTCTTGAATATAAGATGAAGGGCAGTGTGACAGCAGGGTGAGATGTGCCCTGTGACTAGACCCTGACAGGTCAGGGAGGACAGATATCCCTCCCAGCATGGGGTCAGCTTCAGGGAAGACAAGTGCTAGATGGACAGCAGCCTAGGCAAGCTATGCCCGGGCTCCAGGAGATTTGGGAGAGTTGACTCTTGGACACAGACTATGAAGGGCAGGAGGGGCATTCAGGACCACTGGGATGATGAAAGGAATTTAGCACGAGAGTCACAAACTTCCCAGGTGGAAATCAGAGCTCTTCAGGGGATGGTGGGAGCTGAGTCTGTCATGGGGCTTCCAGGCACGTTTGTGGTTTGTGTGGTCATGTCCCAGGGTCCTGGAGATTGACCCAGCAGCTATTCCCAGGTTTAGAAGATCCTGCCAAAGACAGCTCCTCAAAGGGCAACTTGAATAGATGACCCATTTCTGGTGACGGAAGTGTCCCAAGGGCTCCAGGGGCTGGGCCAGGACTTCCCAACCATGGCCCTTCTGTTGCTTCTCTCAGTGTATGGGCCCTTCCTGAGAAGTGATCTCAGCCCTCATCTGACCTAGCCTTGCTTTAGTCAGTCCTCCTGAGAAACCAGGGGTCCAGCTGGGGTTCTGCAGCATGTTTGCTGAAATAAACAGGATTGCCTCAATCCCACAGAGCCCTGCCCTGCCCTCTCCTCCCACTGTGCTGCCAGGATCTTCTGTGAGCACGAGGACACCCGTGACCCCCAGTCAAGGCTCCCAATCTGGTCACAAGCCCTTGGGGTTCCCCATCTACTGACCTGGCCCTGGGTTCACTTTCCTTCCAGGCACATCTTTGTTTCTTCTGCACATTCTAAGCTCCCAGAACAAGCCCTGCATCCCTGTGCCAGCTCTGCCTGCCCCCCCTGCCCCCCTTATGGCCCTGGCAGGTGAAGGCCCTGCCTGGAGAAGGCCCCCAGCTGACAGAGTAGTGCACACAGGGGACTGGCTCCACTTGCAAACCATGGCTGTGGCCCCTAGGAGCCCTCAGTGCTGCCCTGACCCCTCCAGGTGTCCCTGGGTCGCTTCCCACCTCCCTCTGCTAGGCTAGGCAGAATTTCCAGATCCTGCCTGTTCTCTAGGACACCCTGGCTTCTGGTGCAGGACAAACCACACAGCAGACACTGCCCAGCGTACAGGTGGTACCCAGTGTACATGGTGCCCAGAAGGGACCCACGTGACATGTGTGTTGCCAGCCAGAAGGGGCCGGTCGCAGCCTCTGAGACCCGGAGTCTGTAGGAAGAGGTTGGGCCTCTGGTTCTGAGACCCTCAGTCAAAACCCTGCTTTGTGCCCTAGATGTCCCTGAACATTGGAGTCCCCTCCAAGGTTGCAGCTGGACTGGCCCTGCCCCACTGACTGGAACTTAGGACATGGGAGCATGCATGTGTGTAGAGGGAGCCCCACTCAGAAAGCCCTGGTGGTCAGGCTGGGGAGGAGTATGATGCTCTTGATCTCAACCTCCGCCCCCATCTGGATGAGTACAGAGCCTCCTGGGCATGCCAAGAAAGGTCCAGACCAGGCTGGGAGCAGCAGAGAGAAGGTCCAGAGGGTGGCCCAGGCGTCAGGCCCTGTGCCCTGCCCTGCCCTGCTCTGCTTGGAAACCAGAGCACCGTCCCCGAGTGAGTGGGGACACTGTGGTGAGGTGGGTGGAAGGCCAAGACACACCCTCCAGGCAGGTGGCAGGTTCTACAGTCTGCCAGGCAGTGGGGGGCCTGGAGAAGGGAGGAGGCAGGAGGAGCCAGGGAGATAACGTTGTCGGCCACCCTGAGGTGCTGGATGAGAACGTGGGGTGCTTCACCTCCACAATGGGCCCTTGTGTGGCCCCAGCAACGGGATGACGGGGGCGGGTCCATTCCAGGGATGAATGGGTGGCGGGGAGGTCGCACCCACAGAGCAGCCATGAGGCTGCTGCTGCTAACCACGGGGCTGAGCCTGTGCTCTTGTGCTGCCAGCACGGGGGGCCCCCGCTCGTCCCCGCCTGCCCTGCCCAGGTGAGAGCCTGGGGGGACAGGGTGGAACAAGTGTTTCTGAGGCAGCTGGACTGGGTCAGACTCTCAGGACTGGTTTGGAGCTCAAATGGATGTCAGCTGGAGTCTTCTCTCAAGTGTAGTGACATCCCCCAGCAGAGGAGAGGGCATCGGGGGCACCTGGACAAGGCCTTGCCCACAGAAGGGCATCATCTTCAGCCTCTGGAGGGGTCACTCAGAGGCTGACTGGCCCAGCCAGCCTCCCTGAGACCCTCCTTTACCTGTCAGGCTAGGAGTTTTCCAGGCTGGTCTGGCTGGACTATTCAGAATCTCTCATTTTGCAACAAAAGACAGACCCGTAGAGGTCTGCATGGAAACCACGGACAGCAGGGCTGACCACCTTCCTGCTCTGACCGCCTCCTTAACGTTGGCCTAATTCTGGTAAACCAGACGTGCACCACGTATACTCAACAGAAGTTCCTTGCAGTGACCACCTCCATATGGGGACCAATTGGCTACAGTCCCTCGGGCAGTCAATTCACAGAGGGCCTACTAATAATTTTTTTACTTTTAAAAATTTGTGATACAATTTTAGAAGTGCCCAAATATAACTTCTCTTATCTTTGTGGCCTCATCCTGCAACTCCAATGACCTGGCCCCGGACATGTACCTGGGGTCCAGGTAAGTGGTCCAGATGCCCCTGGCTACCTCTAGAGACAAGGCCAGCTCCTGGGACCAACTGCACTGACCCCAGGGCCCCACAACCCCCACCTGCTATGCCCCTGAGGTTTCTCTCCTCTCAGGGGCCTGTCAGCCGCTGGTCACACTCTCATCCACCTGGTCACTGCCCTTTTCACATCAAACCCCAGCCTGGATCCTCCCTCTCCCTAAACAAAGGGCTGGGGACAGACAATCTCAGACATTGTCCAAGGCCAGAGGCTGGGCTCCCTGTCCTGTAAGCAGGAGACAGATGAGGTCAGTGTGTGTGCCCCAGGACCCCCGAGGGACAAGGGCTGGCCCCCAGGCTGGGTGGAGCTGCTTGTATTTGAGACCCCATGACCTGTGAGTTCAAGTTAGGGTTAACTGCCGTCGGGTTTGGGAGGAGGTAGACCATTGGGAGGCTTGGAGGAGCTACCCTGGTCTCCTGGGTGGGCCACACCTCCACACCCCGGCCAGGATTAGTGTTCAGTGGTACTCGGTCAAGTCAACCCCTGAGCTCTGCCTGCTCCAGCACCATCCTGTCCTATCCCCCTTGCTGTGTTATCCGGCAGGTCCAGAAGAGGGGGGAGCAGAACCAGCCTGACTCCGTCCCAGGGGCTGAGCGGGATGGCGAGGGTTGGCAGCCCCGAACAGGAACACACGGAGCTGGGAGTCTGTTGAAGCAGGAACTCAACTTTATTGGGGCAAGCAGCTGCTTATATATAGCATGGGGAAGGGGCCGGGAAAGGAGGCGGGGGATGAGGTACAGGACCCAAAGGTGATTGGCAGTATCTAAGTAGAGGCAATTTTAGGCCCGGCCTTGCTGAGTCACGGAAGTAGCTCTATGGATCTACTTCTAGTCAGGCTCGGGAAGCTGCACTAGGCCTCAGGCACATGGCAGGGCCCAACACCCCTGACACAAAGGTGTGACATGGCCCTTGGAGTGACTCCCAGCTCTCCCTTATGGCCAAGCCCACTCCATCCCCATGTGCCAGGCCACGCAGTCCCAGCCTAGCCCTCTTCCCTCCCTCCCCACATCCTCACAACCCCTCAGTCCCACCCTGGCCCCTTACTTGCCCCCCCATGCCTGAAGCCTCTCATGGCAGCTCCCCTCCAGCCAGCTTTTAGGAAAATGGTACATACAGCACTGGGCAGGAGACATGCCCGTCCCTGCAGAGAAGAGGGCCCACCTACTGCCTCCGTTCACCTTTGTCACCAACAGGTTCAGGATGACCCTCCTGTGAGTACATGGCTTGTGGCACCCTCCCCGTCCAGCCACACCTGACACCACCTGGGGCTGCCCTTCTCCCTCCTGTGCAGAAACACCCTTCTGATTGCTCAGTCAGAAATAGACCGGGAAGGGCAAGGGCAGGTGTGGTGTAGTGTGATGTGGTATGAGAAGAATTTGGAGATCTGGGATACCACCTTGCCAGGTGCCCGGAGGGGAACTCCTTAACTGGTAGGAAACAGGTCTCCATGAGCAGCGTGAGCTGGTGGTCAGTGGTACTCGGTCAAGTCAACCCCTGAGCTCTGCCCACTCCAGCACCATCCTGTCCTATCCCTGCACCTACCCGGCCTCTCTCCCAACTGTCACCATCCTAAGCACACAGGGAGGGGGCGTGGGGTCCCCAGGAAGCCAAGTCCTGGGGAGCGTTGGCATGCCAACGTCGGGAAGGACCAGCCAGGGCCTCGTCCCCTGAGCCAGGATAGGGCTCCCACCACTCAGAAAGTTGCCTGGGCTGTGTGGGTCTTGCTCAGGCCTGTGACCCTGCGTGCACGTGCACGGTGGCTCACCCCCGCCTTAGGGGGTGCAGAGAGGCCTAAGGACACTGCTCCCATGTTCCTTTGAGCCCTGGACTCCCCAGGCACTGGGACCCACTCTCCTTGGGTTAGGGGCCCTTCTCCAGGGGCTTCGGGACCCGGCGGCTGGGAGCAGAGAAGGACTGGGGCTGTCAGGGAGATGCGTGACTGTCCCTCTGTGCCCAGGAAACCCACTGGGTGCGCACGGTACCAACTGCCCCTGGGCACAGGCTCTGAGCCAGCACCGTCAGAACCTGTAAGTGGCCAGATGAGTATTCTCTGAGCAGAGCCACGTAGACATGACTTGACGGCCACCCAGCTGAGGCGCAAAATTTCCGTCGGCCTCCCACCAGGGAAGGAGCACGCCATCGCCGACTTCAGGGGCTGCATGAACTGGACCACATGCAAATGAAGCAGCTCATCGGTGGGTTCTAGCACTTTCCAGGTTCTCGGGACTCTGGTGTAACCCAAGGGGCCTGAGCTCATGAGCAGTGTCCTCAGCCAGCATTGCTGTTGCTCTGGTCATACACTGAGCCAGGGGCCCTGAAATAAAATATAAAAATTAAACCTGAAAGAGAGTGCATATTGCCTGATGCTCGGGCCACAGGAGCTCCCAGGGGACACTGGGCAAAGTATGGAGACAGTCTTTACTGCTGGGATGTCTGGGTGGGTAGGCACTGGCATGTGGGGTCAGGGGCCGGGTGCCGCTCACCATCCTGCTGGGCACAGGGCGCTCCACCTGCAGACCTGAGCTTGTCACTGTTCCCTACCTGTCCAAGTCGCAGCTCCTCGCAGAGACTACAGTACTCTGACAAGTGTTTTAATTTCTGCCAGAGTTCTCAGGCACGGGTTTGCTAACACTCCTGCCCAGCCTTGCCCCTTGTGGGCCTTCGCCCTTGCCCTCATCTAGCACACCACCCTGCCATCTTGCCCTCCACCACAGGCCATGCTGGCACACCCTGGCTCCCAGGAGATCTGGGCCCACGGTGTCCAGCAATCTGCCCACTTAGGGGCTCAGGCTGGAACAGGAGACGTAGACAAGAACATCGGCTCCCTGTCTGCTGGCCCCACTTTCAAATCATGACCTGAGACTCTGGGGTTCCTCAGCTGCCCAGACTCTCCCAGGTGTTACCAGGTCAACTCCCGTCTGCCCCTCCTAGACCAAATTCCATACCTCCCTCCTGACCTCATGGCCACTGTTTCCAGTACAGGACAAGCTGCCACAGCAGCCATGAGTGGTGGCTATCCAGAGTGTACGGCACTCAGGGTGGTATCCGTTTGACGTTATGTTGCTGGCCAGGAGGGGCTCACGTAAACCTCTGAAACCCAGAATCTGTAGGGAGAGGCAGGGCAGAGAAGCTTGCAAGGGGGTAGCCTGGAGGAGCCAAGGACGTCACAGAGGGACATCATCACGTGGAGACAGGCTGGGAGGTGGGCTGGACGCTCAGGAGGAGCTGGGACTGATCTGGGACAGGTGTCACTGGAGGCAGAACTCCTCCTCTTCTCACTCCATGGCATCCCCGAAGCGGGGACAGGGCAAGCAGGTGGGGCACAGGGGATAGGGAGCATGGCACTGTCGTGTCCACAGAGCTCTCTTCTCTGCTCTTGGGCAGTGGGGCCCCTTCCCAAGGGAGCCAGTAAGAAGCCCCCCAGGGAGGTCAGCCTTACAGCTGGCTCTCTGTTCAGTCCCCAAAAGGGCCTGTCCTCTTTTTCTGCCTGGAACCTGGACTGGTGCGGGCTGGGGTGGGGGTTTTCCCAGGCCCCTTCCAGCAGCAGGAGTCCGTTTGGGGCTCAGGTTGAACCCTGGTACCTCAGCCTTTGGGCTTGGCTCTCGGCCCAGTTGGTCTGGCCTGGGCTGGGGGTGCTGTGTCCTGGGACTGTAGTGGGCTTGAGTCGTGTCTGAGCTGAGAGGCCCCTGTCAGTGTAGGCCTGGAGGGGCCCCACCCAGCCCCGCACTGCCCCACCCTGACTTCCCAGACCCCCTCACCCTCTCCCCTGCAGGCCGCACCCTGGATGAAAACCCACAGGCCGTGAGGATGTTTGAGGAGTTTGTGGTGAGCAGAGGCCTGAACAAAACAGACATCCTCCACCTTCCACACGTTGGTAATGAGCGTGGATTTTTTATCCCGTGTCCCTGTTCCCCCTATTTCATGTATTGTTGAACCCTAAGGGACTCAGTCTGCCCCAGGCGGCACCAACCATGTCTTGGTTCTTGTAGATGCCTGTGTTCCAGCAAAGACTTAGGGAGGGGTCAGGCAGGATGCACCACGGCCAACAGCTCTGGACTGGGGAGCCCACCCCAGCCTGTTCCCCTAGCCAGCAACTCCAGGCTCAGCGGGGGGGCCACCTGCAGCTATCCTGAACAGCGTGGGGTATCCCAGAACGGGTCCCCTCCCAGATGGCTCCCTGCACTGTCCCTTTGCCCCAACAGTGTAACCGTTTCCCTGGGGTGGAATCCCTTTCTAGCCCTCCTCTGGGGTCTACACCGGATACAGGCTTTCACTAAGGCTTTCTCCTGTGTGTGGGTGCACATGGGGATTTCAGTGTTTTAAATAAAATATAAAAATTAAACCTGAAAGAGAATGCACATTGCCTGATGCTCGGGCCACAGGAGCTAACTGACACTGAGGATCCTGCCCCAGGCCCGCCCTCCCGGGAGAGCAGCACCTGGAAAGCTCTCCTGGCCGGTTCTGTCACTTTCTTTCTGGTTTTGCCACATGGGACACTATCGTGGAACACTTCCCCTCTTACATACACTGACCTTTATGTAAACCTTCAGTTTCCTGCTGACTTCCTCATTTTCAAAATTACCTTTAAGTAGACCATTCATTCATAAGGTTCAAACACCAAAAACTAAAGCATCCTTCAGAGAACCTGAGGGGCCTCGCCTGTACCCACTTGTCCCCTGCCAGCTGCTCATCCCTGCTCCTAGCTCACCATCTAGATCAAACGGGAACAAGACAGGTCGCTTCTCTACACAAAGTCAGCACCACAGTCAGTGCTCTGCATCTTTGACATCTCCTGCTGTCAGGACACACAGAGCTTTGGCTGCCCCAACAGGTGTGATGTCCTGCTGCACGGCTGTGCTGCTGTGCATAAGGCAGTGCTGTGAGCCCACTGCCCTGTGAAGACTGGGTACCAGGCCAGCCATCAGATGGCCCCAGGTGTGATGGCAGGCCAAGTGGAGGACGGTCAGAGTACCCCTCCCCCAGGGACAACTCATCAGCGCTGCAGCACCTGTGAGGTGGGGAGAGAGACCAAGCTGTGGTTGCTGCGCAGTGACTGTACCTGGGCAGGGCCCAGGATCAGGCAGCTGGCCCTGGAAACGCAAACAGGAAGAGGAAGTTAAGGGACTTTGGGTGAGGGTGTCAAGCTGTAATTCCTCCATAAGCAAAGAAAATGTTTTCCTAATAGTGTTTTTAGTTCCCTCATGTTTCAAATGAGTGTTCAGTGTTTGCATAGTGGCTGGAGCCCACTGCTCTGAGCAACCTTGAATTGTTCCTCTCAACACCAATAACTCAGCACCTGAGTTTTTGGTTTCTACGGGGGGGAGGGAAGGGCACACACGGAGAGCTGAGCAGATCAGTGAGATTTGCTGAGCAGAATTTTGTCGCACTGATGCATTCCTTGAGTTTCTTTCCCAGAAACAGGGGAATCTCCTTGCAGCCCGAGATAACTACACCACCCATTTGTCCAGAGAAGACAAGATAAGGGACACCCAGCACAGACTGTGCCCGAGGACCCAGGGGGCAGCCTCCTCCCCCATCCCGCCTGTGCACAAGGCTGAAAGAATCACCAGTATCAACCCCTGACTCCTGGTACTACTAAAGTCCCCACCTGGGAGGGACCTGTCCGCAGCATTTTGTTCATAGGATGTGTGTCCTAGCACGGTTCCCCACTGCGCCCCACACTTGCGCTGACCTCACTCCCTCATGCATTATTCATTTCGACCCTGTTGGTTGGGGAGGTGGATTTGAGGCAGGCCGTGCCTCCCACCTCCCGCTTAACCGTCCTCTGTAACAAATCCTTTCTCCCCTGACAACCCTCATCCCGGTCGCTGGCTGGCTGTGCAGAACCTGTGGGTTTGTTAATGATTTGGGGACTCATCTGGGATCTGTTGCGTGGGCTTGGTGGTGGTGGAGCAGGTAGAGACGCTGGGGCCTCCCTAGCAGCCGCCCGGCTGCCTTTCTGCCAGAGGTTGGTTTGGGTTTTTCCACTGGCTTCACTGTCACCGGCCCAAATGCTTCCCTGGTTGTCAGGGAAGAGTGGACCTTTGACCTTTGGATTTTGGCAAAGGGGTGAGGGCTGTTTGAGGGTCCCAGGCAACAGAAAGCATCTGTCTCCATTTGAGGCACTCTGAAATTCCTGTTTCGGTTGGAATCCTCAACCATTTGGGAGAACAGGACTTCTGACTGTCGGTATTTGGCACTTCCTAGGCCTGTTTGTTGGAACTCCATTTCATTTTTTTGTGTGTGTGTGTGTGTCTGTGTGTGAGTGTGTCTGTGTATGTGCTTGTGTTTTGTGTGAGTGTGTGTATGTGTGTGTTTGTCGGTGTCTCTATGTGTGTGTCTGTGTATGAGTGTGTGTGTCTCTGTGTGTGTGTGTCTGTGTCTGTGTGTGAGTGTGTGTGTTTGTGTGTGTGAGTGTGTGTGTGTCTGTGTGTGTGTCTGTGTATGTGTGTCTGTGTGTGAGTGCATGTGTGTCTGTGTGTGTGCCTGTGTATGTGCTTGTGTTTGTGTGTGTATGTGTGTGTGTTTGTCTGTGTCTGTGTATGTGTGTCTGTGTGTGTCTGTGTGTGAGTGTGTCTGTGTATGTGTTTGTATGTCTGAATGTGTGTGTGTCTCTGTGTCTGTGCTTGTGTTTGTGTGAGTGTGTGTGTGTGAGTGTGTGTTTGTGTGTGCCTGTGTGTCTGTGTGTGTCTGTGTATGTGCTTGCTTGTGTGAGTATGTATGTGTGTGTTTGTGTGTGTGTGTGTCTGTGTATGTGTGTGTGTCTGTATATGTGCTTGTGTTTGAGTGTGTGTATGTGTGTGTGTTTGTCTATGCGTGTGAGTGTGTGTGTCTGTGTGTGAGTGTGTCTGTGTGTGAGTGTGTGTTTGTGTGTGTGTGTGTATGTGTGTGTGTCTGTGTGTGAGTGCAGCTATGGGAAATAAGAATTCAGTTCCTGAATGTAGCCCTTTGGGTTGCATTTTTCAAAACTGGTCTAAGTACAGCTCTAAGCCTCTGAAGAAGAAGAAGCCGGTGTATTTATGTAACACCGCCTGGCCCTAGTGCCTCTCCGGTCTGGGGAGACCTGGCCCCTTCATGGGTCCCTGAGCTACCATGCTATCCTTCAGTTAGGTTTGTTTTGTCATTGTGCGGGGAAATGGGATGAAATCCTTTATGTACAGACTTTTATGCTTGTATAAAAACATGTATGCATGTATGTATAAAACATTATGTATGTATAAAAACAAGCCAGGTCAAATTAAATGTAAGTTTCTAGAGCACAGGCAGAAGTCTTCAGAAAGGTTGGGGAGCAAGAAGCAATGTTGAAGAAGCTGGTCTCGCCGTCAGAAGGACAGGCCGTGATGAAGACCTCTGGGCAGCCGGGGCAGCTGCTCCCGCTGTGGCTCAGGCTCAGGCTGCGGCACCGACAGCCGCTCCGATTTCTTTCAGAGATCCCTTTCCTAGCTCACCTGCCCTCCCTGATGATTCTGGACCTCTCTCTCCACCCCTGCTGGCTCCTCTGGCCATCTCTCCTCCCCTGGGACACTCTCAAATAAGTGGGCAATGTCTTTCTGCTCCAGGGACAGTCACGGGAAGCATGAGGAGATGGCCTCTCCTTTAAGCACCCCACAGGGAACACAAGTCGGTCGGGATCCTCCCTCCTTCCCAGCAGGGCAGGTCCCTACAAGAGGGCCAAATGAGAACGGCAATTGGCTGGATTAATGTGCATTTATAACCCTCTTTCCACTTCTGATTTATACAATTGGAAACAGAAAAACCCAGCCAACAAGGACCACCCAAACTGCATGATTGACTTGTTTGAGTCTATTACGGGCAGATATCCAGACCCTGCTTAACACACTGTTAGCCTCTGAGGAGCTCCGCATTGTCCAGGAAAAGGCCCGAGCAGAAGCTGACCAACTACGTGCAGAAGGCCCAGATAACTAAGCGAGAAGGGGAGCTGAGTTAGCCACCCCACTGTGGGACGCGACGGAACCCAAACGGTGGAGATGAAGACAAGAGTCAACATTACCTTGGCGGGGCTTAGAAAAGGGGTCCCCAGGGGTGGCGCCTGTGGCTCAAGGAGTAGGGCGCCGGCCCCATATACTGGGGGTGACGGTTTCAAGCCCGGCTCCAGCCAAAAAACTGCAAAAAAAAAAAAAAAAAAAAAAAAGCAAAGAAAAGGGGTCCCCAAAATGAAACACCAGAACAATATTCAGGAGATAAGACAGGACACAAA
>CAUYPK010151632.1:0-31292 GCA_963574355.1 Loris lydekkerianus
TTATCTTGGGTGATACTATCCTACAAGCAAACAAGCAAACTAATCTGAAATCCTGTCACCTAGAGATAATGTATAAGCCTTAGAATTCTTCATGCTCATGTTGCTATTTATGTACATAATTAAAATCCAAGTTTAAAAAAAGTTGTCTGATATTATTGAGTGACAGCTTAAGTGTATTTGGTGCCTGTGTGCCTGGCCTGTGTATGTGTGGTTTGTGGGTGTGCGCACGTGCGTGTGTGCATGTGTGTGTGTGTGTTTGTGTATGTGTGTGTGTTAAAGACAATTGTTAACTCTTCTCAGGGCAGTATCAACTGGCAGTCTGCGGAGTCCAGGCCCCACAACACAGTGTACAGAAGAGTAGCTCTGGAGGTCAGAGATGATGCTTCAATAACCAGCACAAGGAGCAAAACTTGTAAGTAAATACAGTTTGCCTGATAATGATTAGAAGACATACAAAAGAAAACCGTAACAGTGACTCCCTTGTTGTGGCTGTGGCCTCTTAGGTCTTCCGGTTCTTCAATACCCATGGGAGATTCATAATGAAGTAGTATGTGTCCTCTGCCAGTAGATGAATGGGGATGTGATTTGTATATGGGCTCTCTGTATGTATGGCCTGTATTCTCCTCCTTTGTGGTCCCTGAATGCATGACTCATTGAACTCTATTCCCAGTGCCGGTGGGATCAACAGGAGCCTCTTTTGACTTGTTAGCCAGCCAGGAAGGATGGCAGGGAAACAGTATGTGAAAGAGAATTTAGAATTTACAAATTTCAATCAGATTTGGTAACTGTAAGTCTTTGTATTCTTGTATCATCAGTTTAATTCCTAATTGTTGACCTTTCAGAATTGACAGCAGTTGGGAAGCTAACAAAACACAAGTAGACGTGCACATATTAATGTTAAATACACTTAATGGAGCCAAAATGGCAGGAACAGTGCTGCCATTGTTACCAGATTAATGAGCTGATGCAAATTTGTCCCTGGAATGATCCCCATGGTCACCAAGAAGTCTTTTATTTCCTTTTATGCTGAAGTATTTTGAGGTACTGTACCAATCATCAAAATATATTAAAGCTGTGCCTACATTATTTCTCATAAATATGCTATTATTATTTCAGGCTTTCTCCATTGGGTTTGGCTTCCTATATCACCTCTGGAGAGTAGAGAAGCCCTGAGTTTCTTCCTTAAGATTGCCTGATGTAGAGAAGATTAAGAAAAAATGGCCCACACATCAGCATGCCCAGGAGCTTGTTCGTTAATCAGTAGATGTTTGAGTGCCTCTTGACTATAAAGTATTAGCTCCCATTTTTAACCCTTTAGTCAGTATTGAAACGTTACTTGTTTTTTTGAGACAAAGTCTCACTTTGTTGCCCTGGGTAGAATGCCGTGGCATCATCATAGCTCACAGCAACCTCAAACTCCTGGGTTTGAGTGATCCTCTTGCCTCAGCCACCAGAGTAGCTGGGACTATAGGTACCCTATTTTTAGTAGAGACAAGGGTCTCACTCTTGCTCAGGTTGGTCTCTAACTCCTGAGTTCAAGCAGTCCACCTGCCTTGGCCTCCCAGAATGTTAGGTTTACAGGTGTGAGCCACTGCGCCTGGCCTGAAACATTGCTTTAAAATGTCTTAATTCCTCTGTGGAGTTGTATGGTGAAGTGTCACAGAGCCGTTTCCCAGTAGTGCCTGATGTGTTTAGTACAGCAGTGGAATCACCTCCCAACCAGGGTCAGCATCTTTTGTCCTCAATGCAGGGCTGGATCCTGCCCAACAGCAGCTCATATAATGCAAGGCATTCACCCTAACAGATCAATGGTGTTACATGCAAATAGCCTAAAGAAAATTCAGAATATGGACAAAATGCCTATGTTAACATATACAGATGGAAAAATGTGACTTGCTTGAGGTTAAACAGCAAATCAATGACAGTTAAATTTAGGCCGTGTAGTGACTATTACTAATTGCGAATAATGTAAAGTTGTAATTCAAAATCCTTAAATCAGGAAAAAAATAGACGAGGGTTGTGCTCTCTTTGTCTTGTCTTAATGAATGTGTTTTGCACTCATCTTATGAGAAAGTCTTAACATTTAGAGAACACTTTTCCATGTGACCATACAATAGAAACTAATTTACCATAAGCCTAAAAGTTTTTACCAGTTCACTGTAGCCTCTACCTCCTGGGCTCAAGCAATTCTCTTGCCTCGGTCTCTGGAGTAGGGACTACAAGTGTACAACACTATGCCCGGTTATTTTATTTTATTTTATTTTATTTTTTATAGAGATGGGGTCTTGCTCTGTTGCCCAGGCCAATCTCAAACTCCTGGCCTCAAGCAATCTTCCTGACTCAGCCTCCCAAAGCACCTCCCCCCCATATTACAGTTATGAGCCACCACACCCAACCAGTTTTCACTTTTTTTGTTTTTGTTTTGTTTTGTTTTCTTTTCTTTTCTTGAGACAGAGTCTCACTTTGTCCCCCTGAGTAGAGTGCCATGGCATTATAGCTTACAGCAACCTCAAACTGTTGGGTTCAAGTGATTCTCTTGCCTCTGCCTGCAGAGTAGCTGGGACTACAGGCACCCACCACAACACCTGGCTAGTTTTTTTTCTGTTTTTAGTAGAGACAAAGTCTCTCACTCTTGCTCAGGCTGGTCTTGAACTCCTGAGCTCAATTGATCCACTTGGTGTGGTCTTCCAGAGTGCTAGTATTACAGGCATGAGCCACCACACCTGGCAATGTTTTCACTTTTTTTTTTTTAAGAGACAGAGTCTTACTTTGTTGCCGTCGGTAGAGTGCTGTGGTGTCACAGCTCACAGCAGCCTCCAGCTCTTGGGCTTAGGATTTTCTCTTGCCTCCGCCTCCCGAGTAGCTGGGATTACAGGCGCCCACCACAATGCCTGGCTATTTTTTTATTGCAGTTTGGCTGGAGCCGGGTTCTAACCAGCCATCCTCGGTATATGGGGCCAGTGCCCTATCCACTGAGCCACAGGCACGGCCCAAAGTTTTCACTTTTTAATTCATAATACTAAAGTCATATTTGACTTCTACAATTATGAGAGGTACTCAATATGACTCGTATTCATCTTTTGTTACTGATATGTATTGAGTATTACAATTTTAATAGTTTTCTTCCTTAAAATGTGTATACATTTTTTTTGGCACCCTCTGTATTTACGGGACTAAACTCATTAAAGGCTTATTTTTCATTACAGGTAAATAATTGAATGGTTTTGTTCAGTACTGATTGAAATAAACTTGCTTTGGGTTTTTTTGTTTGTTTTTGAGATAAGAGTCTCAGTTTGTCACCCTTGGTAGAATGTCTTTGTGTTACAGCTCACAGCAACCTCAAACTTTTGGGCTCAAGCGATTCTCTTGCCTCAGCCTCCCAAGTAGCTGGGACTATGTGAGCCCACCACAACACCTGGGATTTTTCTCTTGCTGAGGCTGGTCTCCAACCTGTGAGCTCAAACAATCCACCCACCCTCAGCCTCCCAGAGTGCCAGGATTACAGGCATGAGCCACCATCCTCCGCCTAGGTTTTGGTTTTGATCCTGAAAATCTCTTCCTGTCTGATGTTTTGTGTCCCTTGTGATATGTAAGTTCCAAGTCAGTACAGGTTGAGTATCCTTTATCCAAATATCCAAAATGCTTGGGACCAGAAATGGGTTTTTTTGTTTGTTTTGTTTTGTTTGAGACAGAGTCCCATTATGTCGTCTTCAGTAGAGTGCTGTGGCATTACAGCTCACAGCAATCTCAAACTCTTGGGCTTAAGCAATTCTCTTGCCTCAGCCTCCCAAGTATGTGGAATTACAGGTGCCCACCACAACGCCTGGCTATTTTTTTATTGTAGTTGTCATTGTTGTTTAGCAGGCCCTGGCCAGGTTCGAACCCGCCAGCCCCAGTGTACGTGGCCGGTGCCCTAACCACTGAGCTATGGGCACCGAGCCCAGAAATGTTTCAGATTTTGAATTCATTGGATTTTGGAATATTTGCATATATAAAATGAGATATCTTGGGATTGGGACCCAAATTGAAATATAAAATTCATTTGTATGTCATATGTACCTTATACATATATTCTGAAGGTAATTTTATTTATTTATTTATTGATTGATTGATTGATTTAGAAACATTCTCACTGTATTGCCCTCAATAGAGTGCTATAGCATCACAGCTCACAGCAACCTCCGACTCTTGGGCTTAAGTGATTCTCTTGCCTCATCCTCCCAAGTAGCTGGGACTACAGGTGCCCGCCATACGCCCAAATATTTGTTTGTTGTTGTCGTTGTTTAGCAGGTCCTATCTGGGTTCAAACCCACCTTCCCCGTGCATGTGGCCAGTGCCCTAACCACTGAGCTATGGGTGCTGAGCCATAATTTTATACTCTGTGTGTGTGTATTTTGAGACAGAGTCTCATTCTGATTGCTGTGGCATCATCATAGCTCACAGCAACCTCACTCAAACTCTTGGACTCAGGCAATCCTGTTACCTCAGCCTCTCAAGTAGTGGACTACAGTCATACACTACAATGCCCAGCTAATTTTTCTATTTTTAGGAGAGATGGAGGTCTCACTCTTGCTCAGGCTGATTTCAAACTCATGAGCTCAAGCAATCCACCCGCCTTGGCCTCCCAGAGTGCTAGGGTTACAGGTGTGAGCCACCGTGCCTGGAAATTTCATGCAATATTTTTAATACTTCTGTGTATGAAACAAAAGTTTGGCTATGTTTTTAATTAAACCCATCCCAGGAGATCAGGTGTGGAATTTTCCACTTTTGACATTATGTTGGTGCTCAAAATATTTTAGATTTTGGAGTACTTTGGATTTCAGATCTTTAGATTACAAATGCTCAATCTGTAATTAGCCAACTCATAGCACTAAAGGTATAATTAGGTCAATCTCCAGATATGACCAAAGTTCAAGCTTATTTATGTTTATGAAATGATAGCCAAGGAAATTTCTTGGTGGTAGAAAAGTTTGTTTTCAGAAACAAGTGTTTCACATTTCCTTCTCTTCGCAGAGCAGAGTAAGTCACCTGTATTTCACATTTCAGGGCCTTTATCTTCTTAATCAACTATAGAGCTTTGTTGTGGGTCTTTAGTTGTGACTCTGAAAGTAAAAGAATAGCTAAGGAGGTGACTTTTCTTCCTGCCCGCCCCCAACCTGTGAAATAGTCTTAAAAGTCAATATCTATCCAGTCAATCCATACATTTTTCTCCTAAGGTCTGCCTTGTGAGACTCCCCGTTCAATACTGAGTTATGGATGAGAGTGTAAAGGAGAGGTGGAAGAAAAGATTAAAGGCGAAGATGGAGAAAAATGCAGGATTCAAATTCTGCTCAACACAGTCAAAAGTAAATATCACAAACGAGTCCTTCAAATAGTTAGATGACACAATACTGGGCTTTTGTTAGGTGTGCCTCCAAATTTGTGTATGGTCAGAGGATGATTTTGAATGCTTTGGTCAGTACAGAGAAAATACCAGCTTTTTAGTATCAGCCATCTGATTTATCTTCCACGTCCCTTCTAAATTATGAGCAAATGGCCTCCAGGTAATGGTGGTATATGAATACATACATTATTTATTCCTAAACCCCAGGAAGACAAGAGGAAAGGGATCTTTTTCTGTTTTTGGTAGAGACAGAATCACTTTATCCCCTTCAATAGAGTGCTGTAGCGTCACAGCTCACGGCAACCTCCAACTCCTGGGCTTAGGTGATTCTCTTGCCTCAGGCTCCCAAGTAGCTGGGACTACAGGTGCCTGCCACAATGCCTGACTATTTTTTTGTTGCAATTTAGTTAGGGCCAGGTTTGAACCCGCCAACCTCAGTATATGGGGTCGGTGCCCTACCCACTGAGCCACAGGTGCCACTCAGGGTTTTTTTTTTTTTTTTTTTTTTTTAAGACAGTCTCAAGCTGTCATCCTAGGTAGAGTGTTGTGGTGTTACAGCTTACAGCAACCTAAAACTCTTAGGCATAAGCGATTCTTTTGCCTCAGCCTCCCAAGTAGCTGGGACTATAGGTGCCTGCCACAACGCCTGGCTATTTTTTGTTGTTGCAGCTATCATTGTTGCTTTAGCTGGCTTGGGCTGGGTTCTGCCAGCCTTGGTGTATGCGGCCAGCGCCCTATCCACTGAGCTGGGGGCGCTGTCTAGGAAAGGGATTTTTAAGATGACATTAACACAGAAGAGAAAGAAAGGGAGAGGAAGACAATGGGACTTCTGATTTCTGTAACAGACTCAGCAGAATTGTTTGATTTTTGAAACTCTGTGCCTGGCCGGGTGCAGTGGCTCATGCCTGTAATCCTAGCACACTGGGAGGCTAAGGCGGATGGATTGCCTGAGCTCACAGGTTCAAGACCAGCCTGAGCAAGAGTGAGACCCCATCTCTAAAAATAGCCAGGTGTTGTGGCAGACGCCTATAGTCCCAGCTACTCGGGAGGCTGAGGCAAGAGAATCGCTTGAGCCTGGGAGTTGGAGGTTGCTGTGTGCTATGACGCCACAGCACTATACTGAGGGCCAACAAAGTGAGACTCTGTCTAAAAAAAAAAAAAAAAGAAGAAGAAAGAAAAAGAAAGGAAGGAAAGAAAGAAAGAAACTCTGCCTGACAGTGTTTAATAACAAATTCTACAAAAATCAAGAAAGTTAGTATTAAGAGTCTTACATTTAGTTTGTAAACTTCGATTCTGGGTATCCACTGAGGCCTTCACTGTGGTGAAGGCCAAGGCATATGATGCATTTCTCACCAGTTTTCAGAAGGTGGCCGGGCACAGTGGCTCATGCCTGTAATCCTAGCACTCTGGGAGGCCCAGGTAGGTGGATTGTTTGAGCTCAGACGTTCAAGACCAGCCTAAGCAATAGCAAGACCCCGTCTATACTAAAAATAGACAAAACAAAAAACTAGCCAGGCGTTGTGGTGGGCGCCTGTAGTCCCAACTACTTGGAAGGCTGAGACAAGAGGATTTCTTAAGCCCAAGAGTTTGAGGTTGCTGGGAACTGCAATGATGCCATGCAGTCTACTCAGGGTGAAAGAGTGAGTACTGTCTCAAACAGGAAAAAAAAAAAAAAAAAAAAAAAAAAAAAAGACACTTTTAGAAGGGTATGGTGTGTAATTGTGTTGGTCAAAGATCTGATTCATTTTCTGAATTTTTTATTAGGAAGCCAACCTTTAATTAAATCATTGCTCAAGAGGGAGTCTATGACTTGTTGCGCGACATGTTTCCCAGGATTGGAATTTGTGTTATTCCATGAAGAACAGCAGAGCCCACTTAGTGTATTGTTAGTCTTGCTGAGGCTCCTCAGAACCGGAAGGGGCCATGGTGCTCCTGCGTGCCTTTCCTGCCTTATACTTAGCTCCTGTTTGTGAAGGTGGGGAGGAGAATGTGTCTGTTTTGATACCTCCTCCTCTATCTTTTTTTTTTTTTTTTGAGACAGAGTCTCACTATGTTGCCCTGGGTAGAGTGCTGTGGTGTCACAGCTCACAGCAACCTCAAACTCTTGGGCTTAAGCGATTCTTTTGCTTCAGCCTCCCAAGTAGCTGGGACTACAAGCACCCGCCCCAACACTCAGCTATTTTTTGTTGCAGTTATTGTTGTTTAGCAGGCCTGGGCCAAATTCAAACCCGCCAGCCTCGGTGTATGTGGCTGGTGCCCTAACCACTGAGTACAGGCACCACCCTCCTCCTCTATCTTATCAAGCAAATGTAGTTTTCCACTCCTTACTTTGTGTTGCTGTCTATTGTGGTCCTGCTGACTTAAAGGTATTTACATTTTTATTTATAGATTGTTTTGTGTGTGTGTGCTGTTTTCCCCAGGAGATACCTTCTGTTCTTGTCATTTATTGGCAAGATGTGAGATTTAGGAAAACCTTGCACCCTTTCAAAACCTTTTAAACTTACTTGTACTACTATTGAATTCACCACCCTCGTACCTGTCTGAAGAATTGACTCTCCAGACACAAAAACCTTTCTTTCAGAAGTCCTAGATCACTTTCTAGATCTTTTTTTTTTTTTTTTTAAGTCATATACACATAGATCATGAATACATTTATGCATATGTGGGGGTACAATGTGTTGATTTTTTTGTACAATTTAACGTGCTTACATCAACAGAGTCTCACTTTGTCTCCCTGCATAGAACGCCATAGTGTCATCATAGCTCACAGCAACCTCAGTCTCTTGGGCTTAAGTGATCCTCTTGCCTCAGCTTCCCAAATAGCTGAGACTATAGTTGCCCACCACAACACCTGGCTAGTTTTTCTCTTTTTAGTAGAGATGGGGTCTTACTGTTTCTCTGGCTGGTCTTAAACTCCAGAGCTCAAGTAATCTCGCCTTGACCTTCCAGAGTGCTAGGATTATAGGCATGAGCTAGCACGCCTGATCACTTTCTAGATTTTTTTTTTTTTTTTTTTTTTAGACAGAGTCTCAAACTGTCACCCTGGGTAGAGTGCCATGGTGTCACAGCTCACACCAACCTCAAACTCTTGGGCTTAAGCAATTCTCTTGCCTCAGCTTCCCAAGTAGCTGGGACTACAGGCACCCACTACAATACCTGACTATTTTGTTGTTGTTGCAATTATTGTTTGGCAGGCCTGGGCTGGGTTCGAACCCACCAGCTCCGGTGTATGTGGCTGGCACCCTTTCTAGATTCTTATGGTCCCGTGCATGTTCTACCTTTGTTAGTTCGTACCTAATTTGTAGTAGACCTTCCTGAGGCCAGGCAAGTGTCTTTCTTATTGTTCCCACAGTGCTGACCTAGCAGCAACCTCAAACTCTTGAGCTCAAGTGATACTCTTGCCTCAGTTTGAGATCAAGAGTTTGAGGTTGCTGCAAGGTATGTCGCCACAGCACTCTATCCAGGGCAACAAAGCCAGACTCTGTCTCATAATAAAATAAAATGAAATAAAATAAAGCAGGGCACCTGTAGTCCCAGCTACTCGGGAGGCTGAGGCAAGAGAATCACTTGAGCCCAAGAGACTGAGGTTGCTGTGAGCTGTGATGCCACCATGGCGTTCTACCCAGGGAGACAGTGATGCATACATTGTGAATATGTGCTGAGTGAATTCTTAGAAGTTCAAAATTGCATTGCTATTCTATTTCAATCAGAGCCTTTGAAGGATATCTGTAGGTATTTGATTTGATTGTCACCAGCCTCAGAGTATGTGGCTCTGTGTTTCCAACTTCCATATCTAAAAACAGAGGAGGTTGGCCTAGGTCCTCTCTAAAGACCTTTAATCTCTGTGACTTCTCTTTAGATTTATTAAGCATCCATTGAATCCATGGTCTATAATATTCTGTTATGGTGAGCAGATAGAAGAAATACCCTTGCAATTCAGATTCAAAGACAAAGCAATTGAATGGAACAATCAGAGTAATTACAGGGCAGCATTATTGTACAAATTAAATATCTATGATAGTTCTGTGAGGCTGAGGTGGGTAGATCTCCTGAGCTCATGAGTTGAAGACCAGCCTGAGCAAAGAGTAAGACCCCATCTCTACTAAAAATGAAAAACTGAGGCAAGAGTATCGCTTGAGCTCAAGAGTTTGAGGTTGCTGCAAGGTATGTCGCCACGGAACTCTACCCAGTGCAACAAAGTGAAACTCTGTCTCATAATAAAATAAAATAAAACAGTTTTAAAAATATGATAATGATTTCATATATTGGCCCTATGCAAAGAAGCACCTAAGGATGTTTCCAAAACATGAATATAGTGTACCTAAGCACTGGTTTTACATTTGCATGTTGGTGTGTATATTTGTGTACACTAACTCTTTTTAAAAAGTCATCAGAGGAAACAAGCCTCTTAAAAAAGGGGACCATTCGCTTTGGATGGATGATTCCACTGAGTTAGGTGTATCTCATGCTCTTTGCATGATCGCAGGTTTTCCGTTTGAACACCTGTCTTACCAAGTCAGCACAGGTTAACCCAGGGTTGTGCTTTTGGGGCACCCTTGCTGTGTTCTAGTTCATTCATTAATGCTATGGTTTATAGAAAATAGTTAATGTCTCATTACTTTCATATATGAATAGGAATTTGAATATCTGGTGAGAGTAGTGCCGATTGAGATCCTACATGTCGTTATTAAATTAATTAATAGGTACTTTTTTATTTTTTATTTTTTGAGACAGAGTCTCACTTTGTCACCCTCGGTAGAGTGCTCTGGCGTCATAGCTCACAGCAACCTCAAACTCTTGGGCTCAAGCGATCCCCTTGCCTCAGCTTCCTGAGTAGCTGGGACTACAGGTACCCACTACAATGCCTGGCTATTTTTAGAGGTGGAGTCTCGCGCTGGCTCCAGCTAGTCTTGAACCTGTGAGCTTAGGCAATCCACCCGCCTTGGCCTCCCAGAGTGCTGGGATTACAGGCATGAGCTGCTGCACCTGGCCCAATAAGTACTTTTAATTTAGAATTGATATGTTTGCCACTGTGCTTATCTCCTGGTAGCTTGACATTGCTACCAGACAATACTTATTGTAGTAATATACTTACATTTTTATTCATAGATCAGATAAACTTCAGCACCCTGAAATGATTACAAATTCAAAATATTAAAAAGCACCGAATGTGAGTGTTTTCTTAAGTAAACTTAAAATTCAAGCTTATGTGAGTGACGTGGCCTTTGTGCAAAAGAGGCAGGCCTGAGCCTGCTATCTCTAGAAAGGCCTGTTTGTAGAGTTGGCCCTTAGGAAACTCAGCTGCTTAAAATTTCCCTAGCCTCATCAGGGCTGGGGCACCAAACCCTCACATAGATTGTGTAAATGGTGTGGGTGATGGCAAACACCTGACTTCCTTCTGGGACTCTGGATTTGGTAGTTGCCAGGTGAGGATGCCTACATGCCTACCTTGAGTGCTCAGTCTCTGATACGTGAAGCATTGCTCACACGTGGCTACATTTTTACTACTGGAGAAGGAGACATGCTCAATATGTCCCCTCCCAGGCTGGGAGGGAGAAAGCATAGGAAGTCTATACATGGATTTCTCCAGACTGCTTGGGTCTCTGTCTCATGCTGATTCTGTTTTGTACCCTTGTTGCAATAACCTAAACCATGAGTACAACTATATACTGGGTCCTCTGAGTCATTTTAAGCAAATCTTGGGAACTCCTGCCCCCAAAATCCAGCATGTTAAGATGGTATTTATTTTATTTATATCATGCCATCTTCCCTTCAGCTTTAGGAGAAAACATAAGTAAATGGACTATTTTATTTACATTAAATATTTCCAGGTCACAAGACATTAAAAAAAAACAGTTTTTATTCATCTTTCTCAAGCAAAGGGAAGGTAGTTTTTTTGAAAGCCACAGAAAACTCTAAGCTTCCTTGTTTAGACCAAATTAGTGATTGCTTTTTTTTTCTCCCCTGATTCTCACAGTAGAGTCTTTCTTCCTTCCTCACACTATGGAGGCAAGCGGTTTGGGCTGGTTCATAAGTAAATAGGTCATAAACTGCACTCCATTCAAAAGTGACGTCTTTATGAAAGCATTTATTTGTCCTACAGAGAGAGCGCTAGCTCATTTCAAATATTGTTCTCAGCCTAGATCAGAATGCTAAAGAGCACACATTGCGCATTTTGTTTCATACACAATGGTTGAATTGTTTGTTTTTTGATGGTGCCATAAATATTTCCCTGGGAAAGAACCACCGAATAGGTAAGACTTCTAGATGTCTATCTGGAATCATACAATTAAATGTCAGCTAAAACCGTAAGACTCAGAAGACAACATAGAAGTAAATCTTGGTAAAGGAGTGAATAAATCATGACGGAGGGTTAGGAAGTGATTTCTTAGAAACAACACCAAAAAGCGCAAGTGACAAAATACATAAATTGGACTATCTCAAAATTGAAAAACTTTTATGCTGTAAGTGATACCATCAAGAAAATATTCAACAGCCATGTACAGCACTGGGAGAATAAGAAAAAAGTTAAAAGATAACCCATAAAATATGGGAAATTTATTTGTAAATCATGTATCTGATAAGGGAGTTGTATCCAGGATAAATAAGGAATGTTTATTATCACCAAGCAACGGATTTGAACAGACATTTTTCAAAAGATGTTCAAACGGCCAATAAACATCTGAAAATATGTTAAACATCATTAGTCATCTGGGAAATGCACATAAAAACCACAGTGAGATACCCACAAGTGAGATACTCTTCATACCCGTGAGGATGGCTAAAATGAAACACAATAACAAGTGTTGCTGAGGATATGGAGAAAACAGTCTGGTAGTTTCTCAGAATGTTGAGCATAGGATTATATGACCTGGCAGTTCTACTGTACCCCAGTCTATACTCAAGAGAAATGAAAAATTTGTCCACAGAAGAACTTGTGCATGAATGTGCACAGCAGTATTATTCATCATAACCACACTAGAAACAACCAAATGTCCATTAACTGATGAATGGATATACAAAATAGATTTTCATGCAATGGAATATTATTCAGCTATGAAAAGGAACAAAGCACCAATACATGCTATATCAATGACACTTGAAAACATTATGCTGGGCGGCACCTGTGGCTCAGTGAATAGGCCCCCAGCCCCCTATAACAAGGGTGGCGGGTTCGAACCCAGCCATGGCCAAACTGCAACAAAAAATAGCTGGGCGTTGTAGCAGGTGCCTGTAGCCCCAGCTATTCAGGAGGCTGAGGTAAGAGAATCACCTAAGCCCAAGAGCTGGAGATTGCTGTGAGCTGTAACGCCACGGCACTCTACCAAGGGCAACAAAGTAAGACTCTATCTCTTAAAAAAAAAAAAAAAAAAAGAAAGAAAACATAATGCCAAGGGAAAGAAGCCAGTCAAAAAAGAGCACATATTATATGATTTTATTTATTTGAAATGTTTAGGATAGGCAAATCCATAGAAACAGAAATAAAGTAGTAGTTGCTTAGGACTGCAAGAGGTAGGGAAAGGCAGAGAGTATCAATCTGGGTTCACCCACAGAACAAGTTGAGAGGTCCGTTGCAAAGAGTTGGCTTAAGTGATTTTGGGTGCTGGCTAGGCAAGTCTGATATCCATAGGGCAGGTCATCACAAAGGGCACCTGGAGTTTTCAGGCATAGGTGGAAGCTGCAGTCCACAGAATTTCTTCCTCAGGCAAACCTCAGGTTTGTTCTTTAGGCCTTTCATCTGATTGAATCAAGCCCACTTAGATCAATCAGAGTCAAGTGATAATGGACTTTCACCCATCCCATCTACAAGATAACCTTCACAGCAGCAGGTAGATTAGTGTTTCACCTGAGACTGTAATCAAATTGACACACACACTGGCCATGGAGAAAAGGGGAGTGACTTCTAATGGTTTTTTTTTTTTTTTTCTTTTTTTGAGGCAGAGTCTCATGTTGCCCTTGGTAGAGTGCTGTGCCGTCACAGCTTACAGCAACCTCAAACTCTTGGGCTTAAGCAATTCTCTTGCCTCAGCCTGCTGAGTAGCTGGGACTACAGGTGCCCACCACAATGCCCAGCTATTTTTTTGTTGCAGTTGTCACTGTCGTTTAGCAGACCCAGGCCGGGTTCGAACCTTCCTGCCTCCATGTATGTGGCTGGTATCCTAACTACTGAGCTACTGGCACCGAGCCTTTTTTTTTTTTTTTGAGACAGAGTCTCACTATGTCGCCCTTGGTAAAGTGCCATGGCGTCACAGCTCACAGCAACCTCAAACTCTTGGGTTTAAGCAATTCTCTTGCCTCAGCCTCCCACGTAGCTGGGACTGCAGGCACCCACCACAATGCCCAACTATTTTTGTTGTTGTTGTAGTTGTCATTGTTGTTTGGCAGGCCCAGGCCAGGTTTGAATCCACCAGCCCTGGTGAACGTGGCTGGCACCCTAGATCCTAAACTATAGGCACCAAGCCCTAATGGTTTTTCTTTTTTGATTGATGGTTGCACAACTTTTGAATTGTACACTTTAAATGGGTGAATTACAGTATGTGAATTATATCTCAATAAATATTTTTTTAAAATCACCTATTTGGCCTGAGTGTGGTGGCTCATGCCTATAATCCTAGCACTTTGAGAGGCCAAAGCATGTGCATTGCTTAAGACCAGCCTGAAAAACAGCAAGGCCCTATCTGTACTAAATATAGAAATATTAGGTAGGCATTGTAGTGGGCACCTATAGTCCTAGCTTCCTGGGAAGCTGAAGTAAGAGAATCACTTGAGCCCAAGAGTTTGAGGTTGCTGTGAGGTATGATGACACCACAGCACTCTACCCAGGGCAAGAGAGTGAGACTTTGTCTCAAAAAAAAAAAAAAAAAAAAAAATCACCTATTTGCACACCCATGTTCACAGCAGCACTATTCACAGTAGCCAAGAGGTGGAAGCAACTCAAATGTCCATCAACAGATGGATAAACATGTGGTCTTTACCTACGGTAAAATATTATTGGGTCTTAAAAAGAAATCCTGATACATGCTATAGCATAGATGAACCATGAGGACAGTATGCTTAGTGAAATAAGCCAGTTACAAGACAAATTCTGCACAAGTCCACTTAGATATTTAAAGTAGCCCAATCCATAGAAACAAGTAGAATAGTGGTTATAAGGGGCTGGGGATAGGGGGAGTTGTTCAGTGGGTGTGGGGTTTCAGCTTTGCAAGACAAAGTTAGATATCTGTTGCACAATGTGAATATACTTACCACTGCTGAACTGTATACTTATAATCGTTAAGACAGTAAATTTTATGTTTCTTACCACAATAAAAAAAGGGAAAAAAAGATTGTGTGCTGCATTGCCTGATCAGCACCCTGCTATCTGAACACTGCCCCAACTGTACACTTTGTGTACAGTGTTTTACAGTCTCTAAAATGAGAATGAGGAACTTTCAGAAAGTAGAATCAAAATATATGTAGGGAGTTCAGGCGATACTGGTTCAATTGTTTATCTCTTTATGGCTTGTTTAATTTTATTACCTATTTATAAAAAGCTGATGATGGACACAGTGAATTTACAGCATAAAAATTTGAGGTGGAGTTGTGTGGGTTTCTTCTTTCCTGTAACTAAGACAGCTGCTAAAACTAAGAATCTGATCTTAAGTGATAGAAAAGCGGCTGTCTGGCTCTTCTCTGAGTTCAGCAGGCAGCAAGGGGAAGTGACGCAGAGTCCAGACTGTTCCACCTGACTGTGTGCCCTGATGCAGTTGGAGACTGTCTGGCCCCGGTCTCAGACTGCGGGTGGGGAAGAAGATGAAGGAGGCATTCAGCCCTGTTGGCTACTCTCACTTCCTGCTTTCCTATCCCCTTTCCCCTCTGAGCATCAGTTGCCACTTTGTCACAGTTGACAGATTTACCCAGAGGGAGAGGCAAGCTGAGGACTTCATTTCTTACACTCACTGTTCCTTCTGCCGGAAATGTCCTTGGCTTGGTGGTTCTCAGCCGGGCAATTCTGTCCCCTAGGCATTTGTGGTCATCTCAGCTTGGGACAGGAGTGCTAGTGGCATTTTGTGCCTAGAGCCCTGGGACACTGCTTAACACCTTACAATGCACAGGACAGCCCCACAACAAAGAATTACCCAGTTCCAAATGTCACTCATGCTGGAGGACCCCTGGAGGAAGCAGACCTGTAGGCGTGAGGGAAGTTTCTGGAACATTTCAGTCTTACACTCTGAGGAGTGGGGGAGAGGAAGGATTCATGGGAAATAAATACGTTACATGAAGAAGAGTGGGGTTGGGGGAGTCCAGGTCTGCTTGGCCACTCAACATTTTTGAATGGGAAAGGAACTCACATTTATTGAGTATCATCTAGTTGCAGGGCGAAATAATGTAATTTAATCCTATTAATAATTCTGAGGTGAAGACCCTAAAGTCTGGCCCAAGTAAATACCATATCTAAGGCCATACAGCTAGGAAGTGGCAGAGTGGAAACTTAAATCTAGGGCTGTGTGATTCCAAAGCCCAAGCTTTTTCCAAGGAGCCCACTGGCTTATTTTCCTCATGTTAAATCTTTTGGAAAGACCAAGTAAGATGAGTCCTGTCCTCAAAAGAGTTTCTAATCTGCTGTGGAGGCAGGCCAGACATCCAAATTAGCATATTAGAGTTGTAGTAGATACGACTGCTTTACCAGCTCAGAGGCACACTTTCCTGTAATCAGTTATTTAAACACGCACATAACTAAGTTAGTAGGCAATGCTTTTGTTCTTGCTCTCAGCCTCCCACCAGATTATATTTAAGAACGTCGGGGTGTTAATAAGTCTGAATAGATCAGTCCTAAATGAAAGACAACCATATGTTCATTACCACCTGGTCACTACTACAAATTCGTTATTGCAAGGGCTGGAGCAGCAGCCCAAAGTTACCATTCTTTATACTCCTGTAGCTGATTTGTCCTCATGGACTGAGCCATTAGCCTAAGCATCCTAATGCATGCCTTGGCAGTTCCAGCCTCAGGCACATAGGTGCCAAACCTCCTGACACTAAAAGTGGCCGCAGTAACATTTCTGATTCCATACATTCCTGTAGAACAGCAGTTCTCAACCTGTGGGTCGCGACCCACAGGAACTGTATTAAAGGGCCGTGGCATTAGGAAGGTTGAGAACCACTGCTGTAGAACCTTCCCACTCCTACCACCAAAAGGTGGAGTCTAATTCTACCTTTCAATATGGACTGACCTTAGTGGCTTCCTTATAACAATTTGGATACAGCAAAAGTGACCCTGCATGACTTCAGGGGTTAGGTCACATCCTTCTACCTGCCAGTCTTGGTCTGCTCACCTTCAGAACCCAGCCACCACGCTGTCGGGAAGCTCAGGCCCCACAGGGAAGCCACATACCAGTGTTCCAGCATCACCTACCAGACCAGTGGCAGAGTGAGCCCTCAGATGATTTTAGCCTTCAGCCTCAAGATCTTACAGCTGAGACATTGCAAACAGCACAAATCTGTCCCTCTTCGCTGTGACAGTGTTGCCAACTTGCAGAAGCCATGACCATAATAAATTATTTTTATGCCTGCAAATTTGGGGATAATTTGTTATTCAGCGATAGTAAGTGGAATACCCAGCCTCCACCTGTGAGAGTTGCGACCCTACCATTGAGGTCACTAGTCCAGGTACCCCTGTCTTCATTGTTTTTATTAATAAAAGCCTCATCAAAGATCAACCTTTATGTAATCATCCTGACACCTCCTAGGGAGAATTCATCTGCCACTCCTCAGTCCTGACACACAATTTGTCTTGTATGAAAGCTAGCTACTTGCGTCTGCCTCCCAGGTTGGCTGTCAGCTCTTAGAGGATGGCCTGCATTGCATTACCTCTTGTCACTGGCACCTGTACAAGGCTAAGCTAACAGCAGTAGCATTTATTTTTTAAGACAGTCTCAGTCACCCTGGATAAAGTGCTGTAGTGTCATAGCTCACAGCAACCTCAAACTCTTGGGCTCAAGTAGCCAAAACGCCTGGCTATTTTGGGGGTCTAGCTTTGCTCAGGCTGGCCTTGAACTCCTGAGCTCAGACTATCTGCTTGCCTCGGCCTCCCAGAGTGCTGGGATCACAGGTGTGAGCCACCGTGCCCAGCCAGCAGTAGCATTTTTTTTACATGAAGCATAAAGTTAAAATTCAAGCCCCGTAGAACAGAAATTCAACGAGCCCCCACTCCCTGTACAGCATAAGATATTTTCAGTAGCTTCATTTATGTATCGGAGGTCTGATAATTAAGTTCATCAACTCATCCTAGAAAAAGTGCTACATGCTTTGTTGCTGAGTATTAGTACAGTCACCTTTGAAGCACTCCCCTTGGGAAGCTCTGCAGTGACACCAGCACCTAGTTCACCCTTCAAAACAATTTTGGAACTCTTTTTCTGGAATGACCATCAGAGCTGTCATTGTATGAGGTGTGACAATTAAGTTTGCAAACTCGCCACGGTGCACTTACATTGGCAGCACTGTACAAGCAACTTGATGAGGTTTCATAACCTTCATATATCAGCATCTCACAGCTATGTTCCTGTTGATGTGTGCAAGTGTCTTGCTGCTGAGTGGTGTTCATTATTGTTGTTGTTTTTTATGAGACAGAGCCTCAAGCTGTCACCCTGGGTACAGTGCCATGGCATCACAGCTCACAGCAACTGCCAACTCCTGGGCTCAAGTGATTCTCCTGCCTCAGCCTCCCAAGTAGCTGGGACTACAGGCACCCGCCACAACACCCGGCTATATTTTGGTTGCAGCCATCATTGTTATTTGGTGGGCCCAGGCTGGATTCGAACCCACCAGCTCAGGTGTATGTGGCTAGTGCCTTAGCTACTTGAGCTAGGCACCGAGCCTATTGTATTTTTGTGTGCTGTATGACAACAGCTCCGATGGTCATTCCAGAAAAAGAGTTCCAAAATTTCTTTGAAGGGTAGACTAGGCACTGGCGTCTGTGCATAGGGAAGTACTTTGAAGGTGACATAGTGATATTCACCAAGTAGTTATGTAGCACTTTTTTTTTTTTTTTTTGAGACAGACCCTCAAGCGGTCACCCTTAATAGAGTGCTGTAGCATCACAGCTCACAGCAACCTGCAACTCCTGGACTCAAGCGATTCTCCTGCCTCCGCCTCCCAGGTAGCTGGGACTACAGGCACCTGCCACAACACCTGGCTATTTTTTGGTTGTGGCCATCATTGTTGTTTGGCGGGCCCAGGCTGGATTCCAACACCGCCAGCTCAGGTATATGTGGCTAGTGCCTTAGCTGCTTCAGCCACAGGCGCTGAGCCGGTATATATAGCACTTTTTCTAGGATGAGTTTGCAAACTTAATTGTCGGACCTTATGGGTGTACATGGGTGTGTATGTATGTATTTTTTCTTTAAAAACAACTGGTATACACAAAGGCCACTTATTCAGCCTTAAGAAGGAATAAAGTGTTGACACGTACTACAGCCCGGATGAACCTTGCAGACATTATGCTAAGTGAAATAAGCATTCACAAAAAGACAAATACTGTCTGATTCTACTTGAATGAGGCTCCTAGAGTAGTCAGATCCATAGAAACAGAAGTATAATGGTGGTTGCCAGGGGCTTGGGGAAGAAGGAATGGGGAGTTGTTTAATGGGTACAGAATTTCAATTTGAGAAGATGAAAAAGTTCTGGATGGTGGTGATGTTTGCACAGTGATATGAATGTACTTAATGCCACTTAGCTGTAAAGATAAGGTAAATTTTATGTTATATCAATTTTGCCGCATTAAAAAAACCCAATTCCTGTATAATCTGTTATTTCTGAATATCACCAAGAAGCTATGAGACCCAAAACTCAGTTTCATACCACAACCTCAGCCCTAGAAAAATCTATAGAGATACTTTCTAGGCGGTTTCATCTCTTCTTCAGGAGCCTTCCCTGAAAATGAGAGAAGGCACATGCACAGGACATGAACAGCTTCCCTTTCCCATCATGTGCTGCCCAGAGCCTTCCGGTCTGAAGTTAAACTCATGCTCCTCCTTACACGCTCCCCCTCTCCTGTGGCTTCCTGCGGCTTTGTCTCCACCAGCACATTCCAACTTGGCAGCATTCACAAGGTACAAATCTTGCCCTCCATGTGCTTTTCATGGTAAGCCTGGACTTGTAACAACTGTTCTGAAATGGAGTCCAAAGGTGCCTGACTGCCTGGCTTGATGGAAAGGACGCTGAAGCAGGAGCTGGAAGGCTTGGATCCATGTCCCAGGTCTGCACCTCGCTCACTGCCTGCGTGGCCTTCGCAAGTCATTTTACTGACATGTTCCATTGTCACACATCCAAAACATCCCCATAGTCTACCTGTTACAAATGCATCCTGGGCCAGGTAATCCCAGCTCATGCTTATAATCCCAGCCCTTTGGGAGGCCAAGGTGGGAGGATCATTTGAGACCACAAGTTTGAGATCAGCCTGGACAACATAGTGAGACCCCATCTCTTAAAAAAAAAAAAAAGTTAGCCAGGCATGATGGTGCACACTTGTATTCCTACCAACTTGAGAGGCTGAGGTGGGTGCATCACTTGAGCCCAGAAATTCAAACTTGTAGTGAACTATGATCATGCCACTGCACTCCAGCCTGGGCAACACAGTGAGACCTTGTCTCTAAAAAAAAAAATTTAGAAATTAGGGCAGCACCTGTGGCTCAGTGGGTAGGGTGCTGGCCCCATACGGAGGGTGGCAGGTTTGAACCTGGCCCCAGCCAAACTGCAACAAAAAAATAGCTGGGTGCCTATAGTCCCAGCTACTCAGGAGGCTGAGGCAAGAGAATCGCCTAAGCCCAAGAGCTGGAAGTTGCTGTGAGCTGTGACACCACGGCACTCTACCGAGGGCGACAAACTGAGACTGTCTCTTAAAAAAAAAAAATTAAAATTAAAATAACAGGGTGGTGCCTGTGGCTCAGTGAGTAGGGCACCAGCCCTATATACCGAGGGTGGCGGGTTCAAACCCAGCCCCGGCCAAACTGCAACAACAAAAAAAAAAATAGCCGGGCGTTGTGGCGGGCGACTGTAGTCCCAGCTGCTCTGGAGGCTGAGGCAGGAGAGCTGGAGGTTGCTATGAGTCCTGTGACATCATGGCACTCTACCGAGGGCAGAAAAGTGAGACTATGTCTCTACAAAAAAAAAAAAAAAAAATTAAAATAACAGAAAAACCCAAATGCTTTCTGAATTATACACTTGGAGACTTGGAAAATGTCTGTGCTCCTACCCTTCTCCCCAGTTTAAAACTATTATTCATTCTCTTACTATGAATTAGTTTCATCAGATCACAAGGAGGTGTTGAATAATTTTGCCATATGGAGAAAGTAGGCCTTGAAGCAGCAAGGGGAATGTTCAGTAAGCACTATGGTTCTGCACTGGCTTCTAGAAGCAGTGCAAAGGAGTCAGGAGCCAGGAGACTGCCAGGCATGTTAAACTAACTTCACAGTAGTACAGGAATATGTCATGAAAGTAGTCTATGCTGGGATGCCTTTGGGAGGAATATGACTGGTACCCTTCTTAGGCTGAGTTTGATGGCTTGAGGAGGGGAAGGAGGGAGGGCTGTGGGTTCCGAGACTACTTCCCTAGTTCTGTATTTTCTTTTTTTTCTTTTTTTGAGACAGACTCTCACTTTTTCACCCTGGGTAGAGTGCTGTGGCGTTATAGCTCACAGCAACCTCAAACTCTTGGGCTCAAGCAAGTCTCTTGCCTCAGCCTCCCAAGCAGCTGGGACTTCAGGCACCTGCCACAACACCCAGCTATTTTTAGAGACGAGGTCTTGCTCTGGCTCAGGCTGGTATCCAACTCGTGAGCTCAGGCAATCCACCCACCTCGGCCTCCCAGAGTGTTAGGATTGTAGGCGTGAACCACTGTGCCCGGCCCTAGTTCTGTATTTTCTGAGACCATGGCTGTATCAACTAGGATTGGGTACATGTGTGAGTAATAAAGAGCCTTAACTAGTGGCTAAAAATGAGTTTATTTCTCAAATGAAAGAAATTTAGAAATAAACTGTCCAGGGTTGGTATGACAGATCCATGGACATAAGGGACCCAGGATCCTTCCAGCTTTCCATGCTGCTATCCCTAAGGTATGGTCCTCAATCCTAGCTCTCTGGGAGGCTGAGGTGGGTGGATCACCTGAGCTCAGAAGTTTGAGACCAGCCTGAGCAAGAGCAAGGCCCTGTCTCTAGTAAAAATAGAAAAACTAGCCAGGCATAGTGGTGGCCACCTATAGTCCCAGCTACTAGAGAGGCTGAGGCAAGAGGATCACTTGACTCTGTAAGAGTTTGAGGTTCCTGTGAGCTGGGATGACACTGCAGCACTCATCCCAGGGAAACAGAGTGAGACCCTGTCTCTATAAATAAATAAATATATGGATGGATAGATAGATAGATAGATAGATAGATAAAACGGCTGCTGGAGTCCAGCCATCACATCATAGCTCCAAGCAGCAGAATGGAAGAAGGGAGGAAAGAGTACATGCCACATCTCTTCTAAGACTTCTCAAATGTTTCACCCCATACTTTAGCTTACTCATTGCCTATAACTTAACCTAGTTTCAGTGGAGTCTGACAAATGTAGTCTTTTTGCCAAAAAGCAATATACCAAGTGAAAAACTAGGATTCCTCTAATTTGGGAGAGAATTGGAGAGTAGATATTTGGTAGGCAGCAGAAGCCTGTACCACAACAGCCTAAAAGCCAGGGTGGGTGTGGCCACTAGGAATCCACTTGCCCCAACCACACATTCGTTTAGCATTTATGGAGATGAGAAGATAAGACATAGCTTTCGGGCGGGCGACACCTGTGGCTCAGTGTGTAGGCCACCAGCCCCATATACCAAGGGTGGTGCGTTCGAACCCAGCCCTAGTCAAACTGCAACAACAACAACAACAAATAGCCAGGCATTGTGGCAGGTGCCTATAGTCCCAGGTACTTGGGAGGCTGAGGCAAGAGAATCACCTAAGTCCAGGATTTGGAGGTTGCTGTGAGCTGTGATGCCACAGTACTCTACTGAGGGCAATAGAGTGAAACTCTCTCTCTAAATAAAAAAAATAAAAAAATAAAAGACATAGCTTTCAATCTTAAAAATCTCACAACCCAGTGGATTATCTGCTGTTTTTGTCTTTCCAGGACTCCTTCCCCCTTCATCAGAGAAATATACTATTCCCTGTGCTTTGGTTCAGTTTAACCCTCCTCCTCTTTCTCCAGAGTCTGGGGATGGAATGACCCAGAGCCTGGTGTTTACCTTTGCACCTATCTTGACCAAAGCCAGATCCATCTTTGGCTTTCCAGTTGTCTGGACCAGACACATTCTCTTTTTGCTTTGGGTAGTTGGAGTTGGTTTCTGTCACTTGTAGCCACAGGTCCTATTTAATCAGGTCTTTCCCACAAGATGGAAGTTACTGTACAAAGGACTTTAGGGTGTCATCTTTGCCTTCCATCATCAGTTCCCACTTTAACCTGCAAGTGGGTTAAATCTGTGTGTTATTTTTGCAGATTTTACCTATTTCCCAATTTTGAGTCTTTCCTCACTTTATCAATATTGCTCTTGCTGCAAGGAACATTTGTGCCACTTACCCCGACTCTACATACTCATGTCCTTAAAAAAGCTTTGACCCCCTCACAAGAGAGGAAATCTTACCATGTGGAGAAAGAGAGGAGGTCATGACATTTTTAGGCAATACTGAGAACCCAGAAAAATATGAAATGCAGTGTGACTATTGTTTCAAACTGAAGGGAGCTGTTTCCCTGAAAGGGGAAAAAGTTTGATTCAGTACTAAGAATAGTGCAAGAGAAACATGGGCCCGTGCCTTCAGCTGAGAAATGAATTTCGTTAGAGTCACAGTTATTGTCTATTGTTCCCATTGGTTGTTCGGGTTGGGCTGAGATCTGTTTTTCACTTCAATTCTCACAGTTGACATTATTACTTCCCTTTGTGTAACTTTTGGGAAAAAATTCAATGTGAATCGGATTTTGTTTTTAGCTCCCACCAAAGAGTGAGGTTTTTTTTTTTTTTTTTTCACACTATGAGAACAGACTCAGATCAAAATGCTCACATCACAATGGAATATCTTTCAGGAGTACTGTTGAGTCCGCTTTTTTTGTTCCATAATCTGCACTTGCATGACTCTTTCCACCCCTAATTTAGAACAGGGTGCACCTACTGCCTAAACCCCTTTGACTCCCTTTACTTCAGGCTCCCTCTTTTTGGTTTTTGTGGGTTTTTCTTTTCCATGATGTTTACAAACCTGAGATGCTTCCCAGGCAAGGTAATGTGCAAATCTCCCAAACTACAAGGGAACACTCACTCCGTTTCATGATTCCCGGTCTTTCTTTCTAGGCCAGGGGTAAGAAACCTGTGGCCTGGAGGACATGTGGCCTTCTGGGTCTCTGAGTGCAGCCTTTTTATTTTGAAGAGACAGAGTCTCACTTTGTCGCCCTCTGTACAGTGCTGTTGTGTCACAGCTCACAGCAACCTCCAGCTCTTGGGCTTAGGTGATTCTCTTGCCTTCAGCCTCCTGAGTAGCTGGGACTACAGGCACCCTCCACAATGCCTAGCTATTTTTTTGTTTGTTGTCATTATTGCTGCAGTTTGGCCGGGGCTGGGCTTGAACCCACCACTCTTGGTATATGGGACTGGCGCCTTACTCACTGAGCCACAGGTGCCACTCTGAGTGCAGCCTTTTGACTGACTCCAATTAAAGGATTTGTTCTGTGATGTATAGATTCCATTGAGGGTAGAATTGAGGCTGAAGAACTTCAGCTGAAGTTCAGGCTAAAGACTAGATCTTCAGTCTTTCCTGAGATTCTGTGAGTGGTCACATAGGCTTCCAAACTTTTCTAGCCTTAGGTTACCTAGATTCTGTTTCTGATATTTGAAACCAAGTTTTTTTGTTTTTTTGTTTTTTTTTAAACTGGAGTAAAAAACATATAACATGAAATTTACCATCTTAACCATTTTTGAACTCAGTAGCGTTGAGTACTGGTATATGCACACTGTTGTGAGAAAGATCTCCAGAGCTTTTTCATCTTGCAAAACAGAAACTCTGTACCCATTAAACAACTGCCCATTTCCTCCCCCACCTCCTCCTGGCCTCTACCATTCTACTTTCTGTCTCTGTGAATTAGACTACTCTAGAAGCCTAATTCAGGTGCAATCAGACTGACCTATTTCACTTACATGTCTTCAAGGTTCATCATGCTGAGCATGTGACAGGATTTCCTTTTTATGGCAGAATAATATTCCATTGTGTGGACAATACCATATTTTGTTTATCCACACATCCATCAATGTATGTTTGGGTTGGT
This sequence comes from Loris lydekkerianus, assembly GCA_963574355.1. Lineage (NCBI taxonomy): Eukaryota > Metazoa > Chordata > Mammalia > Primates > Lorisidae > Loris > Loris lydekkerianus. Next base: position 24,694 of record CAUYPK010151632.1, read on the forward strand.
TCCACCTCTCATCTATCCTGAGTAATGCTACTGTGAACATAGGTGTGCAAACATTTATTTGAGACCCTGCTTTCATGCGTTTTGGCCTGTATACCCAGGAAGTGGAATTGCTGGATCATATGGTGGTTCTATTTTAAATTTTTCTAGGAACCTCCTTACTATTTTCCTCCTTTTTTTTTTTTTTTTAACCCAGAGGTATGTAAATTTTAATCTGTTTGCAGATTAAAGGAAACATTGATGTTGTGGGCAGACCATGAGAAAAAAAGGATGGAACAGAATTTATGTCAAATTGAAATTACAGGCTGGGCAGTGGTTCACACCTGTAATACTAGCACTCTGGAAGGCCAAGGTGGGTGGATTGCTTGAGCTCAGGAGTTCGAGACCAGTCGACCAAGAGCAAGACTCCGTCTCTAGAAATAGCCTGGCATTGTGGTGGGCACCTGTAGTCCCAGCTACCCGGGAGGCTGAGGCAAGAGGATCACTTAAGCCCAAAGAGTTTGCGGTTGGTATGAGCTATGCGATGCCATGGCACTCTACCAAGGGCAACTGAGTGAGACTATATCTCAAAAAAAAAAAAAAAATTGAAATTACAAAATGAAGTTACAGTAATCTCCTCTTTATCTGGCACCAATGGACATTGGTAGATTCTGGATAAATGTGAGAGTTATTAAAAATAGGCTTAACTGGCTTGGCACCTGTAGCTCAAGCGGCTAAGGTGCCAGCCACATACACGGGAGCTGGTGAGTTCAGATCCAGACTGAGCCTACCAAACAGCAATGACAACTACAACCAAAAAATAGCTGGGTGTTGTGGCAGGCGCCTGTAGTCCCAGCTTCTTGGGAGGCTGAGGGAAGAGAATCGCTTAAGCTCAGGAGTTGGAGGTTGCTGTGAGCTGTAATGTTATGGCACTGTACCCAGGGTGACAGCTTGAGGCTCTGTCTCAAAAAAAAAAAAAAAAAAAAAAAAGGCTTAACTAATTCTATATCCCATTCTATACTATAAACTCTGTATTGATTTGATATTAATATTGAAATACACTAATCAAAAGCAAATTAAGACGAAAACAAACTTCACTTACTGTAACCCATTTTTGCTGTATTATAAAACAACTTTGTGAACGTATTGTGCAATTTTAGTTAAATGGCAGTCAATACACTTTTCAGCATCACTACCATGTTTTTTTTAACTTCAGGTCACACAGGCTAAGTGCCCATAGCTCAGTGGTTAGGGCACTGGCCACGTGCTCTGGGGCTGGTGGGTTCGATCCCAGCCTGGTTCTGCTAAACAAAAAATAGCCCGGGGTGGTGCCTGTGGCTCATAGGAGTAGGGCGCTGGCCCCATATGCCGGAGGTGGCAGATTCAAACCCAGCCCCGGCCAAAAACTGCAAAAAAAAAAATAGCCAGATGTTGTGGTCGTCCACGTGTCGTCCCAGCTACAAAGGAGGCTGAAGCAAGAGAATTGCTTGAGCCCAAGAGTTTGTACTTGCTGTGAGATACGACGTGATGGCACTCTACAGAGGGTGACAAGGTGAGACTCTGTCTCAATAAAAAGAAAAAAACACTTCAGGTAACACGAATTAACACTTGAAACTGTTACAGACAGCATATGGGAGCCGTGGGAGTGACACACGAAGCCTGGGCTTACTGACTCCATAACTCACTAAGTTTAAACTTTGATCTTTTGGGGAGGTGGAATGGAAGTCACTTGCTGGTTGCTTGAGAGTGTTCCTTGCTTGAGTTCCAGATAACAGGGAGTTTACAACATAACAAAGTCACAGCAGTAAACCTTTCATTTTGAGATTATACTCTTCAAAATTGATATTCATTTTCCACCTATGATTTTCACTTCTTTATGTTGTTGGGTTTTTTTTTTTTTTTTTTTTGCCTCTTCTCGTTAAACCATATTTCCTTTAATAGAATGAATTCTCAGAGATCAAGAAGAGTTAGAGATCCACTTCTCTCTCAGAGCTTCCTTTAATTATTAAACAGGTGAAATAAAACTATATAGAGCCTGGGCACATAATCTCACACCTGTAATCTCAGAACTTTTGGAGGCTGAAGTGAGACGATTACTTGAGGCCAGGAATTCGAGACAGCCTGGTTAACATATACTATAACAAGAAAGAAGAAAAATTAGCTGGGCATGGTAGTGCTTGGAGGCCCAGATAGCTGGGAGGCTGAGGCAGGAGGATTGCTTTGATGGTGGCACTGTATCCTAAATAACCATTATATATAGGTCACCGCTGGACAGGCCTTAGTGAGGCCAGATGAGCCCGTGTGCCACCATCTGAAGTAGTTTATTCATGTACAAGGCCTTCTGTTTTTTTTGGTTTGTTTGTTTTAATGTCACCCTCAATAGGGCACTGTGGCATCACAGCTCACAACAACCTCCAACTCTTGGGCTTGAGCGATTCTCTTGCCTCAGCCTCTCAAGTAGCTGGGACTATAGGCAACCCCCCCACACACACACACAACGCCCGGTTATTTTTTGGTTGTAGTTGTTATCGTTATTTAGCAGGCCCGGCTGGGTATATAAAATGTATATATATATATATATATATATATATATATATATATATATATATATATTTTTTTTTTTTTTTTTTTTTTTTTTTTTTTTTTGAAAAATTTGGGTTGTATTTTTCATTGTTTGGCAGGCCCAGACTGGGTTTGAACCCGCCAGCTTCAGCGTATGCGGCTGGCACCCTAGCTTCTGAGCTACAAGCGCCGAGCCAGGATCCAGTATTCTAACTTTATCTATAACCGAAGGCCGTGTACTGTCTCGGCACCCGTAGCTCTGCTGTTAGGGCACCAGCCACAAACACCGAGGTTAACCACTTTAAGATAGGGGAGGCCAGGTGTGATTCATGCCTGTAATCCTAGCACTCTGGCAGGCCAAGGCAGGTGAATTGTCTGAGCTCAGGAGTTTGAGACCAGCCTAAGCAAGAGCAAGACCCCATGTCTACTAAAAATAGAAAAACTGAGGCAAGAAGATTTCTTGAGCCCAAGAGTTTGAGGTTTCTGTGAGCTAACATGACACCATGGCACTCTACCCAGGGCTACGGAGTGAGACTCTGTCTCAAAAAGAAAGGGGGAGGGGATTATTGTGTAACCTTGTAACCTATGAAGGGGAATCTGGGACGGTGCCTGTGGTGCAAAGGAGTAGGGCACCGGCCCCATATACCAGAGGTGGCGGGTTCAAACTCGGCCGCAGCCAAAATAAAAGGAATCTGTTTGACGTATACTATAATGACTAATAACTGTACTAATGCTTGCTTTTATCATGAGAGTGTAAAAGTAACAGAGACATAGTAGAGCAGAACAGATCTTTGAGCAGATATCCTTGCTGTTCTCCAGAATGCCTGGCTTTTCTGCAAATAAAAGCAGAACTGTTGCTCTCTCTTCCACTTCTCTGTTGATTAGCTTGGGTGACAGGTGGACAGACTCCTTTGTCTGGCATTAGCTTAAGTCCAAAAGTTCAAGGATGTAGTGAGCTATGATGATGCCACTGTATTCCAGCCTAGGTGACAGAGTGAAACCCTGTCTCAACTGCCCTCCCCACCCCCCGAATCCTACCTAGATAGAAACCAAATTCCTCCCTGCTCACCATTACATAAATATTTTTATGGCTAAAATTATGTGCACAAGAAATTTCACATCAAGCACTGATTTGCTACACCTTTACACCAAAGCACTCTATTAAAACACACACACACGCCAATCTTAAACAGGTTTTGTTTTTTTTTTAGAGATAGAGTCTCAGTTTGTCAACCTCAGTAGAGTGCGGTGGCGTCACAGCTCACAGCAACCTCCAACTCCTGGGCTTAGGCGATTCTCTTGCCTGAGCCTCCCGAGTAGCTGGGACTACAGGCGCCCACAACAATGCCTGGCTATTTTTTTGTTGCAGTTTGGCCGGGGCCGGGTTTGAACCCACCACCCTCGGTATATGGGGCCAGCATCCTACCCACTGAGCCACAGGTGCCACCCTTAAACAGTTTATTTTGGAACATTTTCTTAGTCCAAACGCTTAGCCTAAATGGTGAAGGTAAGCAAAACCAGCGTGACAGGTGTCAGCCATGGAAGTTTCCTCTCTACCTTTTCCCCCAAACATCTGAAAGAATGGGAAGATTAAAGGGTGTTATTTGATGCTCAGGTTTTTGGAGTAGAAACTCTCCCTCTCTGAGGACACATCCTGGTATGGAGAGTGCTAACCCAGAGAGGATAAAATCAGGGCTGTGGACTCCACCTGCCTCAAGTAATTAATTCCCTTCCTTTTTGAACAGCTGCCTTGCTTTCTAAGCAGTACAGAAGACAGTGGTTTTTGCCCTTTCTCACACATTCAAATTACCTGGGGGCGATTTAAAAAAATTCTGAAGTCTGGGAAACACCTCAGACCAAAGATAGCAGAATCCTGGGGGCGGGGTGGGACTGGGGGACAAAGGCAGTATTTTTGTAAAGCTCCCCAGGGTTAAGAACTGTGCCTAAGAGAAAGAACAGATTACTACTGCTTTTCTTGCCAGCATTATGATTTGTAAATTTACCATTTTCATTAAACAACACATAACTTTTTTTTTTTTTTTATAGTTTTTGGCCAGGGCTGGGTTTGAACCCCTCACTTCCAGCATATGAGGCCGGCACCCTACCCCACAGGGGCCGCCCCACACACAAATTTTCATTTCAAAGTTGAAGTGCTACATAATCCTGTGACATTTGTGGTCTGATAAACATAACAGCAAGGATCCCTCAAGGATCATTCTCTCTGTGAGCAAGAGCAAATAGATAAAAGATGTGTACTACAAATTGGTGTGTCCCCAAATTAATTTCTATGAACAAAATACCTTTTTCCATCCTATAACTCTTTACCCCCACTGTAGTTTGTGTATCATTTCGCACATTTGTATAGAACGTTACACTTTTCGCAGAGCTCCAGGTCTGCTCTTACTCGGGCTGTCCCCTTGTAGGTTCCCACACAATTTTGCTTCTGATGGTTCATAATGAGTATTGAATGCTTGTGGTGACTCACTGGAATGTTTATCCCTTTCATTCTTTTTAAAAGTCTTTGTCCTGGTCTCCTTCTACCTTTGATGTTAACTGGCTGACGCTGTGGTGCATTTCCTGTTATTTGCAACTTTGGAATTAAATGCATACACAAGTCAAAGCAAATGAAAGGCCCAGGTCAGCTATCCTGTTAAGGGCTGCAACTGTGGTTCTGGAAGGTCCCAGTCCAACACCTGGCTTGCCTTCCCTCTTCCTACACCCCAAATGAAGGCCTCTCCTTCGCAGGCAGGGTTATCATTATCATTATTATTACCATTATTATTATTATTGATATAGGACAGGTGGCACGGTGGCACAGTGGCGCCCCAGCCAGCTTAGCCGAGCTGAGCTAGAGGACCTGCCGCCTCCGCCTTGGCCCTTTTGGTGCAGCGGCAGCCGGCAGAGGAACCAGCGGGCAGGAGGGTAGGCAAAGGGGGACTCCCACCCCCATCCACACCGGAGGCTCAAATAGCCAAAGGAGAGGAACAACTGGTGGGGGGACACTGGCACCTCGGCGTCTCCTTCCCTTTACACTTATGACTGAAAACGGAACCCCCATTTCCTATGCCTCGGTCAATTTCATGTCAGTTTTCTAGGCCTCAATTTTTTGAATGGACTGTGTCCATTCATTAATACATTCATTCACCTTGCCCCAGTTGAAGGGACTGTGTCCATTCATTTCCTGGTCAAGGAACCTGTGCACGTATATATACTACTAGACCAAGAGGGACGGAGAGGGAGACACAGAGAGCTTTTCTCCCTGACTTGGGTTTTCTCTCTGGGAGCTTTAGTGTTTTCGTATTCTTTTCTGTAAATCAATTCTGTTTTACCACCGATCTGTGGTCCGTGGATTTATTCTTCAAATCACTGAGACCAAGAACCTGAAATTCCAGTATCATTATCATCATTATTATTGTTCTTATTTTGAGACAGAGTCTCACTGTTACCCTGAGTAGAGTACAGTGGTGTCATCACAGCTCACAGCAACCTCAGACTCTTGGGCCCCAGTGATCCTCTTGCCTCAGCCTCCCATGTAGCCGGGACTACAGGTGCCCGCCAGAACACCTGGCTTTAGAAGAGATGGAGGTCTCACTGTTGCTCAGTCTAGTCTCAAACTCCTGAGCTCAGGCAATCCATCTGCCTTGGCCTCCCAGAGTGCTAGGATTACAGGCCTGAGCCATTTCGTCCGACCTCACAGGCAGGGTTATTAAGGTTGGCCTTAGGTTCTGTTCCAGCGATTAGTTTTTCCTAAGGTGAATCACATATTTTTGCTGTTTGGCAAAAATGTCACAAAACTCAAGTGAAGAATTTGTCCTTATTTATTTAGCATGTAAGGCTTTGTCTTTAAATGTCTTTTACCACATGACTCTGATCCCCAAACCAGGAAAAGACCCAACAAGAAAAGAAAATTATAGACCAATATCACTAATGAATATAGATGCAAAAATATTCAACAAGATCCTAACAAACAGAATCCAGCAACACATCAAATTATACATCATGACCAAGTTGGTTTTATCCCAGGGTCTCAAGGCTGGTTCAATATATGTAAATCTATAAGT
>CAUYPK010151633.1:0-11955 GCA_963574355.1 Loris lydekkerianus
GAATTTCAGCTCTTTGCCTCTTATCATTATTTTGTATACTGTGGCTCTTTGCCAAGTTTGGATTTTGTTATGCTGCTTCTGAGGAGGGACCTCTGAGGAGCGATCTCCGAGCGCGTAGTCGAACTTGTTCGCCACCCCTGAATAGGCTATTGCCCTTTAAAAATTTTCCTTCTATATTTTCATATTAGTGACTGCTAGTATATATTCATCTTCAATTCAACAACCTTGCATGCATCAAACTTTCTAGTTTTATGGCTACTCTTCCCTAGAAATTTTCTGCATCAACAATCAGATCATGTGCAAAGAGATAAGTAAATTTTTAATTAGTGTTTTAATATTCTCACACAAGCCTGAATGTATATTACTTTATTTATTGAAGAATTATAAATATTTCATAATTTCTTATTTCTACTTAAGGCCTCCTTTTTATGGTAATGAACACAAAGAGGTTTCTTTAGTCTGCTTTGTTGAATTGAATAAAATCCACCCTATTAGGCTACAATTCAGTGAATGTTGCCAAATGTCTACTCATGAAACCAGCATCTCTTACTCCATAGTCATTCTCCCAGGCCCCTTCGTGAGTTATGTTTTAGTTTGTATTTTTCTTAACAGAACTTTTTTTGTTAATTTTACTATAAATGAATGGAGATCCCAAAGTACAGTTCTATATTTTACATGGTTTTTGAAAATGTTAAGTAATTGCTGTCAGCTCTAATGTTGATCAGTATATATGAATGGTCAAGTTACGTTACAGTAGAGTATATATACTTTTTTCTCGAGTAGTGGGTTATATTATACACAAATACATGCAAATATGTATAATTTGTTTATATATTTGATAAAGTTACATGCAACTTTTGTATGAAAGCACAACTTGCTCTAAAGACATATACGGGGTAGCCATGAAGTTTGTGTGCAATTTAAAATAGACAACTATCACACACAAACTTTATAACCACTCTGTATATGTCTTTAGAACAAGTTGTAATTTCATATGCAAAATGTTGCATTTATTTTTGTATTATATACAGTATAAGCATATGTGTGTGTGTGTGTGTGTGTGTGTGTGTGTGTATCAAACAAATCTTCAGGGGCGGTGCCTGTGGTTCAAAGGAGTAGGGCACGGACACCATATACCAGAGGTGGCAGGTTCAAACCCAGCCCTGGCTAAAAACTGCAAAAAAATAAAAAAACTTTAGTATTTTATGGGAAATTGATTTATTATTGTGCTCTTGGGAACCACTCTGATAAAAGATAGTGAAAAAGTTGTTTAGAAAAACTGGTCTTCAGGAACACCTTGGGCTTAGTTTGGGTCAAATATTGGAGAAAACTCAGAGTTAACCTGAGTCTATCCTGTCTCCACAGCTCACAGCCAGTGATATGCTGTGTTTGTTAGCCCCACTGCACCTGAATGTGGTTGTTACCCACACCCTCACCTGTACCTGAATGTGGTTGTAAGCCACACCCGTACCTGTACCTGAGTATGGTTGCTAGCCACACCTGCACCTGCACCTGAGTGTGGTTATTACCCACACCTTCACCTGCACCTATTTGTGGTTGTTAGCCACACCCTCCCCTGCACCTGAGTATGGTTGTTAGCCACACCCTCCCCTGCACTGAATGTGGTTGTAAGCCACACCCATACCTGCACCTGAGTATGGTTGTTAGCCACACCTGCACCTGCACCTGAGTGTGGTTGTTACCCACACCTTCACCTGCACCTGTTTGTGGTTGTTAGCCACACCCTCCCCTGCACCTGAGTATGGTTGTTACCCACACCTTCACCTACACTTGAGTGTGGTTGCTACCCACACCCTGCCCTGCACCTGAGTGTGGTTGTTACCCACACCCTGCCCTGCACCTGTTTGTGGTTGTTAGCCACACCCTCCCCTGCACCTGTGTGTGGTTATTACCCACACCTTCACCTACACCTGAGTGTGGTTGTTACCCACACCCTCACCTACACCTGAGTGTGGTTGTTAGCCACACCCGCACCTACACCTGAGTGTGGTTGCTACCCACACCCTGCCCTGCACCTGAGTGTGGTTGTTAGCCACACCGTCCCCTGCAGGCTTGCCAAGGCCAGCCATGCAGAGCTAAAGCACCATGTGAGTGACTGTAAGGGGTTCTAAGCAGCGGCACCTTCACCTGGGAAATATTCTTCAGCCTCCTGTTTTGTGAAGCCAGCTCAGACACTGATAAGTTTGTGGTTTCCTATTTTTTGCCAGTGAGTGTATACAAGGTGTTCCAAAAGTGTCCATATATAGCAACTGCACAACAACAGATATCTTGGAACGTGCTGGAGAGAGAAGAATTCCTTGTGGGTGTTGAAAGAGACTGCATAGAGAATATTTTGTAAATGTTTTGTAAAGTTTTCTATGAATGTTTAGTAAATAAAGGTACATTAGCTACCATTTCTCCTTCCTGCATGCACGGCAACTTTGGGGACACTCTGTACTTCTATCTATCATCGGGTTTGGCATCATTTTTGGTCATTTTTTCCTGTGAGAATTGCATATTGACAAGTGGATGAAAATGTCCCAGGTCCTGGCAACTCTCAGGATTTAAGGCAGAGACTGGGGATCCAAAGTTGCCAGTGTCAGAGGGGACCACCCTATTTTTGTGACACGTTCACCCAAGCATTTTGGTTATTACCTCCGTAGACTTTGGGGCAGTCTGTTCCCTGACCCTTTGTTTCTAGGGTTTGAAAAGCACAACCACGTTGTCTGGTTCCCCTTTAAATTAGAGCCGGCCACACTGGGAGGGCCCACTGAGACCCAGACGTTAGTGATGTCCCCGGCTGTCAAAGACGGACCACAGGCTAGTTAGTGTCAAGGAGAGGCGTGATGGGTGGTGATTGCCAGAGCAGGGAGAAGCCTGCTGGGCCTGGGCTGAACTCAACTTACATTTGTACAGGCGACTGGGCTTTTTAAAGAGACAGTGAAGGGGGTGGGGAGGCGAGGGCTCTGGTGAGGCAGAGATCTTACAAGGAAAAACTTACAGAAGGCAGGAAGGGGCACTGGCCCATGTGAAACCACCTTCCTTTGCCCCTGGGTGCTCATGGCAGCCCGGCTCCCGCCTTCAGGTCTGGGCTGGGCAGCTCAGCAAATCCCCTTGTGAACCTCAAGCATTCTCGTGCAGGCTCCTGACCTGAGGACAGGGTCATCCTGGGGACCTAACCTCGAGGTCGAGGCCTAGGTGGGAAGACGGCTCAGGGAAGCCCGGCTGCGGTTTATTAGGGGAGTGCTCCTGTCTCTGGCCGACTGCACCCTGTTCCCTCCTTTCTCCAAACAGCGGCTGGTGGTCCTGTCCTCCTCAGGCTGACACCTGGGTCTGTGATCTGCTGAGACAGTGGAACCGAGGAGCAGAGAACAAGCATGGCTTTGCACCAGTAAACCCGCTTACAGTGGTTGGGACAGTAGGAATTCAATTGCCTAATAAACCGAAATGTCCAGGAGCAAACAGACAGCCCCAACATGTCCCCTCAACGCCGCTACCAGGGACTGGTGAGCGTGGGACTGTCAGTCTCCAGATCTAGAAATGGTCACTGAGTCCCCTGATTGGCACCAGAACTCCAGGCGGGAAGACGCAGAGTGGACAACAGTCCAAAGGACCCCAAGGAAGTCATCTCGAGACAAGACACTTGCTTTTTTTGATTGGAGAGGAGAAACTACCCTCCAGACCCTTACTCCAGCTCTTCCTCCTTTGCTTCAGTACATGGCAACCACCCGTGCCCACAAAAGAGTCTGGAAATTCCATCTCGCCTCACCCTGGCTGGGCACTTCCCTGCATTGCGGCAGATCTTGCAGGAATCTTCTGGGAGTCTTGCAGGACTGAGATGGCAGCAGCTGCCCTGCCCTGGCCAGGGTCTTCCTTCAGCTGCTTGGTCCTGGATCAGGGGGGTGTGAGCCTTTAGCTCCAGAAGTGGGATCCTGCCTCCTGCCCACACCACCCAGGAACTTGGGTGGTTTATGAACCTCTGGTCCTGAGGGTCCAGCTCCTGCCTGTAGATTCCAGCCTGCTCTTGATCTCCCTAGCTCTAAATCCCTCTTCCCATTCCTCACCCTTCCCCGGGGCTTCCAGAGCCAGCCACAGATGTGAGGATGACAGCCTTACACACCTGGTCCCACCAGCTCCTTTGCACACCCTATGCACACCCACAGGCACACATGTATGTATACAACAGTCCTCTGTCTACTGAGGCCTTTAACAGACTGAGTGAGCACCCACAAACCCACATCATGAAGAATAATGTACTCACATCCCTCATTGAAATGTTGATGCTATCCAACAACACCCTCACAGAAACACCTAGAATTATGTGGGCTTTCTGGACCAGCCAAGTTGACATAAAATTAAACATGACACTGTTTTTTAAATACATTTCTCAATCTTTAAATTTTCAGTATTATTTATTAGTTATGTCTCTTGTAAACACTGTCTAACTGCATTTTAAATTTTTATATAAACAGACATTTTTAATGAGATTGCCCTTTTCCTATTTACCCAAGTATTTGCAGTAATTTCTAATATGCCCAAGGTCTCTGGTGGGGTATTTTTTTCCTTCGTATTTCTTCACTTCTTTTACACTTCTCTTGCTTCGGGTGAGATTGATGACATTTTTATATTTTCTTTTTACTTTTCTTCCTCCTTATTTAGAATGTATAGAGGAATTTTTGTCTGTTAACTTTAAAATTTTAGCACATTGAATTATTTTTTAATGTTTTTTAACACAGTCTAACATTTTTCAGAAACTCTTTCCTCCTCTTGAATAAAACAAGAAACTTACCAAAATTTAATGTCTTGTAGACATCTTCTCTGCCATTATTTTCTTAGTTATTGCTGTCAAGAGAGGTTTTCCCTTTTAAACACAAAACATTAGTCAAGTATTTATAGTGAATAGCTAAATTAATTTGCAGGCATGTTGTAGTTGTTATTTTCTGCACTAGTCTGTAATATTTCAAGTCTTGTCCTTGGGAACATTTTTGTCTTTGCTGAAATAGAGCCTACTCACGTAGCTTTCTAGTTTCCACATTGTGATGAGGGTTAATTTGGCATTATCTTGCATGCCTGTTTCCAATCTTGCATAAGGCTTACTGTGAAAATAAGCCAGCATTTTTTGAAAGTCATTATAATTTACTAAAATTTAAAAACTTAGTATTAATGTCTTCTTTTTCTGCCTGTTGCATGATTTCACGTTCTTTTCTCATATGTGATTTTCCTTCATGCCGTTGAGTGTTCTGAACACATTTATTTTAAACCTATGCCACACTTTTTCTGTTATTGTCGTGGGATGCAGAGGGAATTCGTTTTGTTATTGTGGATACGTTTGGCTTTTCTTATAGGGTTAATTTTCTCTCGAGGTTTTCAAAATTTTGAGATCGCACTTGAGTAAGCATTGTTATGTGTTTCAGTTTCACCATACCGTTTTATTTTGAAACTCTGTGCTTCCTTTCTGTTTTGGTTGCTTTGTAGTTATCTCCACTTAATCTGGGGAGCCTGTGGTGTTTTTTTGCTTTTTTTTTTTTTTTGCAATTTTTGGCCGGGGCCAAGTTTGAACCTGCCACCTCTGGCATATGGGGCCAGCGCCCTACTCCTTTGAGCCACAGGCACGGCCCAGGGAGCCTGTTTTCTATAGGCTTTTGCTAAATGGTTCTATTGAGGATGGTACAGATTTGCTATCAAGCCACAAGTTTATGTCCTCCCTGAGAGGATGTCTGTGCTGTGCGCCTAGGGACAGCTGAGAATGACCCAGCTCTTGCCTCCTGGACTGGGTGGGGTGAGCTCCACAGCAGCCTCTGACTCCAGAGACTGCCCTTTCAACTGGCTGGGGCCGGGTTTGAACCCACCACCTCCGTACATGGGGCCAGCGCCCTACTCCTTTGAGCCACAGGTACTGCCCCTGGAAACCGCCTTTGCGTCCCCCTTTCTGTCGCATAACAGGAACGTCCCTGCCTGCCCTGCTGGCCTGCGAGTGCCGAGGACTCCTATTCCTGACGTCAGCTGTTGTGATGCTTCCTGTGATTCCTTCCTAGTTTGGGGGTGCTCATTTTAAAATTTATTTTGAAGGTGCTTCTGTGTTCAATTATGACCTCCTTTTTAAAAAAATTGAATTTGATTTTTAGTTGAAAAACAATAATCCTGTGTATCCATGAGGGTGGAGGACGGAGGTGCTAATGACTCCTCACAGTCTGGCTTCAAATCCAGACTTGCATTTCTGGAGAGAGGGAGAGAGAGAGGGGATGAGGCATAAGGTGGAAAACCTGGATTCAGAAAGTCAGTGGTCAGTTTCAGTCATTTCTACCAGGGGCAAGAATTTCGCCTGTTTTCTTTTTAAGTCTGTCTTCACATATGTCCCAAATGAGACATGGGAGGACCAGGAACTTAGTCATCCTGGTTCAGGAAGAGCATCCACCTTCAATGAATTATTTATAACCGAGTTTACCAAATGGGAGAAAGGATCACCCCTCTTTAGTTCAACTGTACCTTAAGTAAGGAAGATTTGCTACAGAAGATAGGATTTTCATATTATCTTCAATATAACTTATTTTAAATGTGAAAATTTCATTATACGGCTGGTTGCTAACACATCTGTTCTACTATGCATAGACTCTACGGCAGTTCCTTGATAAGATCATTTCATTCAATGTCCTGTTATTAAAAACATCAGTTTCAGACGAGGGCTGCTGTCTGTGTGGGGTTTGCACATTCTCCTCAAGTCTGTGTGGGTTTCCCCAGGTCCCCCGTCTTTCCTCTCCCTGCAGAGATGTGCACGTTGGTGCCCCAGTGTGTCCGTGTGGTCCCAGCCTGCACGGGTGTGGGTGGAGGTGAACATGCCCTGCTGTGGTGTAGCCCCCTGGCCAGGCCTGGCCTGCAGCTGGCATGGCTGTGACCATCCATGACCCTAAACTGAAAGAAGCAGATTGGAGAATGGATGAATGAATGTTTTCACAAGTTATTGTAAAATAAAAATTTGTAGAGTATACAATAACCATGTACATGCACATCAGTACATGCTCAGTAGGAAGGCACTCAGCAAGACGGCTGTGCTTGTTCTTTGCTTTTGAGCTATAGGGTGGGAAGAAAATCCTTACAAGTTTCAGCTTGAAAACATTTAGTCATTAATTAAACTCACCACCAGTACAATTGCTTTACTCGCAGATTCACCAAAAACAGAGTAAATAATTATCTTCATTATTTTTATTAATCTTTATTAAATGTATGTAGGGCTTAAATTTATCTCAATCTGTGGTAGAAGAGGTGATGTGGACCCTTATTTGTAAGTCTGATGGTGTTTTTGTAACCAGAAACATGCAGTAGGAACTTAACTCTTGTTTCTGTCACTTGGCCTGTGGTAGAACTGTTCTTATTATGTGTTGTTTTGTTCAATGTCCCAGTTTCCAAGAACATATTGAAGATACTACGTGAGGTCTCACTGTATTGATCTAAGGGCATCTGATATTTTGCTTTCTATGTGAAGTCTCTCTTCAACCTGAAATCTGGAACCTTAAAAATGTGATAACTATCATCTATTTAGATTGGAGGTGTCAGAGTCAAAAACATTTTTACCTTAATATATGGATAACAAAGCCTTCTTGTCACCTTGATATAGTATGTGACATCACCTCAAGAACATCTGCAAAGTAATAAATACATTGTGGAGCGGTGTACGTGTGCGTGTTTATTTTGTGTGTCACACTAAGAATCTATGGAATGTTTTTATTTTACTTATCTTCTTTTTTTATCTTTAAGTCAGTTTTTTCTATATAAAGGTCACATTCTAATTAATATACATGTTTGGCCACCTCTTCTTTAACTTCTGTTCAGTGTGAGTCTATTTAATCGCACTTTCATCACCATCAGGGTATAAACACCACTCTCAGTTTCTGTGTTGACAGTTTCAATGATCGTTATCAGTTCTGATATACCTTCATCTTTCAACATCTCTCATCTTCAATCCTTTCTTTATGTGACTCACAAGACACTCGCTGGTCATCCTTCACATAAATGGTCAGTCACTTTCTCTGTGTTGCTAAATACTCCCCATCTTTCTTGCCTCTAAATTTGGGGGTGTGCCCTGGCTCATGGTCCTCCTTACCTTCCTGAATATTAATTCTCAGGTGATCTCCTGCCATCCTATTACTTTCAATTCCATCTATTTGGGGTAACGATTCTCACACTGACAACCATAACATTGCTGTTGGGTTTAACTCCGGACATGAAAATGTTACTGCTTACTTCTCACCCCTACTTAATGAGTGTTTAAAGCTGGTTAAATTTAGTGTCTCCAAGGCAGTACCGCTGAGTACGTTTCCCCTCCAAACACATACACAAATGCTCCCCTCTTTCGACCAGTTTTATATGGCAGGACTATGGCACTCTATTTATTAAATGGCTCCAGAGAAAATCCTAGAAGAGCTTCCTTCTTCCTTCTTTTTCTTTCACATTTCACATCCAACTTATCAGTAAGTTCTGACACCCTTGTGATCAATGACTAAAGATTTACCACCTACTCAAAATTAACGTCAGAATATCCCTATTGCAACAGAACCCTAGCTGGTCTCTGCCCCAGGGGACAATGAACAAGAATTCTATAATTCCATTGTGCAATTCAAGAACTAAGGTTTTTATTTGAAAATATAAATCTGATTATGGACCCTGCAGAGCTAACTCTTTACCTCACCAAGGCCTCAATTCAAATGACTCTTACTCAGAAAAAATGAACGTGTAAAATAGGCTCCTTTTCACTGTCTCCACCAAGCAGTTTCTGGTTCTTGTTAGGAGGTCAGTCATTGCTTGTCGGATGACTGAAGGACAGCACTGTGTGAGTCTGGAGTAAGCACAGTTAGTCCTAGAATCCAGGGCTGCCTGGACGGCAGGGTGTAATTGAATATATTAATTTATTTTTAAAATTTTTTAAAAAAATTAATAGGCTCATGAAAAGTGTAACAATTTATTGAGGAGGATGAAAATAAAGCATTGCGAATGATACTTGGATATTTGTGTATCATCCCATCAATGCAGATAAACACACGACCTCTCACCATTCAGGTCTGAGGAACATCTCTGCACATCCTTTACTATCAAAATAGCATTTTTTGTTAATTGTTTCCCACCAAGTCAAAGGTGGCCGCACTCCCATTATTTGTTCCATGCTCATTGGCCCCTGTTTGTCTTAAAACAAAACAAATCTTCTTGCCATTGTGGTCTTTAATGGCATGTCTTTAATGCCAGTGGCATGGTTACCCTTGGTGCCATACCACAGCTCTCATGCTCCATGTGTGACACACGTGTGCTCATATGTAGTGTGACTTTCTCAGAGGCTGTCACTGTTCTATGTAGATGATGACCCCAAATGCAATTCTCACCCAGAATACATAGGAAAATATGAATGGTAACCTGTTTTCCTCTCATGTTAATTTTCCATTAAGAATTCTATAATTCCCTTGTGTAAAAGCAGAACAACATGTTCCAACAATGTCTTCTCATGAACTGTTTAGGCTGCAATCACTACCTTCCATGAGACCCCTGCAGTGCTGAGGCCATTCAGAGCTCTGTATGGACATGGTCAGAATGGGAAGGCTGGGCAAGGCCACAGACTCACAGGCAACAGCCAGAGGAGGAGCAGGTGACCTGGTGCCACACCCCACGGGCCGTGCAGACAGAAGACAGATGAGGGTACCCTGCACACCTGCAGCCCCGCACACCTGACCACAGGTGCAGCTCCAGCCCAGAGCAACGCGTTGACCCTGCCTTCAAAGTAACCGAGAGTCATCCAAATCCCCACATAGCACCATTCTGATCATCTCACATCATCATTTGCTTGACGTGTCTGCCTGGAACCTGAACATCCCAGGTCAGGTACCAGCCCATAGTTAGTAATGCCCTGATCTCCTGGATGTCCCCCAAGAGCAAGGGAAAGGATTGTGGGTGGGGGTGAGAGATGACTCCTACAGAAAGAGTCAAAGACTTGGACGTGAGCCCTGGGTAGGTACTCAGAGCACCCTCCCCCAGACACCTAAGGGGCCTTGGAAAAGTCCTTGGATTCTTTGGATTCTTGGCAAAACCCAGGGCTCTCTTACCTGGATGTAAGGACTCAATTGCATGAAGAAACATAGTTTCTGTTTAACCATTACAAAGCAAACTTATAGCATTTTAGCAAGAAATCCTCAATTTAATATATCATCAAATGTGGCAAATAAAAATCCCTAACATATAGATTGAAATTTTGTAATTGGACAAAAATTCATGGGTTGATATTTATTATTCTTGTTCAAAATGTAGATTTGAAATACTGAGATGTTCCTTTTACTGTTTAACTAAAAACTCCCTCTAAGGGCAATTTCTGTAAGAGAGATGTGAAAGTGATTTGGGGAGTGGGAGTGTTGTCAGAGAAAGTGTCCCACCTGCTGTAACTCCCTCCAGGGAGGGCATTTTTCCATTTGTGTGTGTGTTATTATGATCATTTAAAAATCAAGTCTTATTAGTGATCAAACAAAGAAAAGCAAAGAACTCTTCAGGACATTCGCTGGGTTCTGTGCCTCATCTGTACGGGGCAGGGAACACTAACATGGGCTAAATACACTGGTTAATTTTCCAATTTTTAAATAGGCAAAAAAATAAATTGGAGACTAGAGTAAAGCAGGCAATAAAAGTGATTGAAAGACTAGGAGATATGAGTAGGATTTGATTTAGTTGACTGAAAAAAAAATGCCTATGGGATAAAAGGAATGTCTCTATTACTGTTTTCAAATAAATGAGAGAAAATGCTCCTTATAGAGGACGCACACACAGAAGGGACTTCCTGGGCAAGGGTGTCTTTGTCCTGCCTGTGCACTTCACCTTCTATGCACATTCCACCCCATGCGCAGCAGTAGACATCAGAAGGCAGCACACACACGCAAATGCACACGCGTGTACACACACACCCATACACGCATGCACACACACAGAGGCACACAAACACACACATCCATACACGCATGCACACACACATAGACACACACACCCATACACACATGCACACAAACACACCCATACACACGTGCACACAGGCACACACACACACACACACACCCATACAGGCATGAACACACACAGACACACACACACCCATAAACCCATGCACACACACACACACACACCCATACACGCATGCACACACACACAGACACACACACCCATACACACATGCACACACACACACCCATACACGCGTGCACACACACAGGCACACACACCCATACATGCATGCACACAAACACACCCATACACACATGCACATACAGGCACACACACCCATACATGCATGCACACAAACACACCCATACACACAGGCACACACACCCATATACATATGAACACACACACAGACAGGTGCACACACACACACAGCCATACACTCATGCACACACACACAGGCACACACACCCACCTATACACGCATGCACACACACAGGCACGCACACTCATACACGCATGCACACACACACAGAGGCACACCCACCCAGACATGCATGCACACACAGGTACACACACACCCATACTATACACATGCACACACACACACCGATACATGTATGCACACACACATACATACCCATACATGCAAGCACACATACCACACCCATACACATATGCACTCACACAGGCACACAAACACCCCTCACACCATTAGCCCTAGAGTGTGTTGACTGAGACACGGCTTACGAATATTATAATAAAGCCCTGAAATTAACTGATTCAAGATCAATCTATCTATTTATCTCTCTCTCTCTCTCTCTCTCTATATATATATATATATATATATATATATATATATATTTTTTTTTTTTTTTTTTTTTTTTTTTTTTTTTTTTTTTTTTTTTTTTTTTTTGTTGGTGGGTGGTGTTGCGCCACCCACTCCTGGTGTGGGGGGGGGGGGGCCCAGGGCGTGTGGTAAGGCCCCCCCCCACG